>BPLR01000411.1:0-60117 GCA_021605095.1 Caerostris extrusa | reverse complement strand
TCACAAACACGATCTCACAGAAACGGATTAGAGTGCACTGTTTTCTATCACTGTTTGGATATAAGGTTATTCTTCCTCTGAACTATTTTTTTCTTATTGTTGGAAAATGTATAATTTCCTTTATTAGCAATGCAATTTTTATACAAATTACACGCAAATTCATGATGTGTTGATAATGTAGCACTAATTTATTAATATAAAAAATTAGTAATATAGTTTTTAATAAATATTATATCTTTGTAAAACCAATAGTAATCAATAAACCCTTAATAGTTGGATAAATAGTATATCTATATATCTTTGTAAAAAAAAGATGCAATAAAGATCCTGTATTTTTATTTTTCTTATCCCATTGGCTGGCAATTTGCCCACGAGCCTATACGTACTCATGATAGGGGAAGGAAAAATCCTTAATAGTTCTGGATAAATAGGAGACCGGGACCTCGGCAATTTGTAAAGTGGATTTCGACCCATACCGTTCGTATATCTTTTGATATGAAAAAGACCGCGCCCAATGATGCAGGTAGATAAATGAAGATCCTATTATAACAAATTGAAATCTATTGTACAAAAATGTTGTGTTACTCATTAATTTAAAACCTTAAATTTAACAATGACACGATCCTAGAAACAACTAGCTACACCGTTTACCCAACACACTCATTAACCATTTTGATATCCGCAATAATCCATACCAAAAATTACACCTAAAAGTTCGCATGCCTTCAGAGACTTATATAATTGGAAAAGGAAACACATTCACATAAAATAATTCACAAACAAATTCATGATTTTAAATATTAACAAAGGTGTATTTATTATTATTTACAAATTTAAGTTTGAAATGAATCATACAGATATTAGATATTATTAAAGGGTAAAATTCTGATAATGCATTATTAAAAATATAATTTATACATCTTGCCATAATCCCAAATGAATACTTAATAATAAAATTATAGGACCTTATAGACCTTAAAACAGACTTAAAATTATAGACCTTACAGCTTATTGCCACAACTGATGGGAAGGAGGGGGTACCCTTTTTTTTTTTTTTTTTTAAACTAAAGTTTCAGTGTTAATAAAGTTCAATACGCACCACTGTTCAAAATGTTGCAGCAGGGGCCAACCGCTCATGGAGCTCTTGGGTGGGGCAAGAAGCCTGGATAAACATGTTCATATCATGTCGCATGGATGAGCATTTACCTTTTAATACGCTTTTATTAGTTTCACCTGTATGTTTGTTTGTTTTTGTAGCTGACTCTTTGGGCTCGATTTTGCCCTACTTTAAGCGATCAGATTTAATTTAAACGTTGTAGACTTATCAAGGACCGACGACAATAAAATATTTTGATAAGTTTATTATCTCATCATGATTAGGATCTCCAGGATTAGTGATTTTATTTTAACTTATGAAGAGCAATTTAACCCATGTAGAATGAAAGTACCTAAGACATTCAAACCTACGTGGGACAGTGGCCCACGGATAACGCGCCTGACTACGGATCAGGAGATTCCCTGTTCGAATCTTGGCTGGCTCGACATATTCCCATTTAACCTTTGTTTTACTCACAATTAAATTATTGGAAGAACTATAGTTCCAGTCCTCCGTACCGGGACCTCATTTAAATATTATAGTTTAAAAACACGCTTTTAGAGTTAATCAAACTAAAAAGTTAAAAATAATTATAGTTAACAACAATAAAATTACTGACCAGAAAATTAATGTCACTGTTCTAAAAGCGTTGGGTGCTTTCCATCGTTATATTTTTTAGTTTTTCCGAAATGCAGAACTAATGTCAAAATTTATAAATGTATCAAAGCACCCCACGCTTTTAGAACAGTTATTAATTTTTCGTCAGTAATTTTTTTCTTATGTTAACAATTATTTTTTACTTTTAGTTTGATAAACTTAAAAGCGTGTTTTTTAGAAACTATAATTTTTTTTTTTTTTTCTTTTTAAGTTGTTACATTTTAAATAGTTTAATGGAATTCAAAGTGTGAACATCTCTTCCTTCACAAAAGAAATCATTTATATAAAACCTGAACCCAACTTTCCAGAGATTTCTGGATAACATATAAGCCGTAGTAGTGAGAGTGGAGTAGCAAAAATTTTCTTATATCTCAAAGGAAACGAAAATACTGGGACATAGTCTCTAACTCTGCAATATAATGGATGAATTTATAAAATCCTCTAATCAATTCACAACAGATATGATACTCTTGAGAAAAACACAACTTTAGTCACTAGCAATAACTCCATCATTTCAGACGTTTATCAAGCTAATTTCTTGGCATCTCATTTTAATAAATTATGCATAATACATTTTATTCCTTTGGATTTATCTGCAGATTCCTCTCATAATTAATTCATAAATTTTTTTCTTTGGGGTGCCTGATGGCCGAGTGGCTAGCACTCTGGCGCTCGGTACCATAGGTTTCGGGTTCGAGTCCCGGCGGTACCATGGATGTTTTTAGTGGTTTGGAATCCACTTTAAACCGTAGGTCCCGGTCTAAAATGGTCGTAGAGCGTTGCGGGGTTTATTGTTACTACACGTCCGTAGCTTATCTTCAACCTACACACACGTCGTTCGCACCCACTTCAAGCAACACGTCAGTTTTTCCATTTTCTAATATAAATTCGCTCAAATTACTTTTTTACTAAGCAATTTTGTACATGTTAATTAATATTTAATGTGGAGAAATACTCCAATATTTAACTAACAGAGATCCTACTAAATGTAGAATTACTAAAATTTGAAATTAATAAAAATACATCTGTTGATTAACTGTCTAATTTGAAAAGTTGCCAAAGTTTAAAAAATTATTATGTACAGATAACAAATTTTAAAAATTATAATAATTTATAGCAGCTTCCATACCAGTCAGATGACTTAAAACAGGGATGGGCAAACTTTTTCGGTCGCTGGCCAAAAATCGAAAAAAAAAAAAAGTTTGGAGGGCCAATATAAAGTTTTCTAAAATTTTGAATACAAGTATTACAATTTAAATATGTTAATGAGATGAATGAAATTGCGTTTCATTTTTAAAAGTTTCTTATATTGAGGTTCGAAGTGAGATGTACTGATTTTAAGGAACGATGCTAAATGCTTATCTGTCAGTCTGCTTCTGAAATAATTATTTCTAAAGTTCATCGGTGAAAACACTTGTTCACATACATAAGATGAAGCAAACATAGAACTGAATTTCTGGGAGTGAGATATTAAATTTAGGAAACTTATTTTCGATAATGATTTGTAAAACTCTAGCTTTGGAATATTTAGAAACAACTGCTTGAGATGATGGTTAGATTGCAACTCAATTAGTTCAACTTGCAAATCTGACCCCACTGCTTCACAATTTACGTTGAAAGGCATGGTAAAAATATCTAATTCTGCTTGAATATCCCTGAAATCTTGAAATCTGCTTTCGAACTCAAAATGCACTTTTTTCAAGCCATCTTCATAATTCTTAAGCTTCTCTTCGTTTACTGAGGGTATTGAATTTAACCTCGGGAAATGAGACAAGTCGTTCTTCGCTAGCTGCCCAGCAAACAGATTAAGTTTTAGTTTAAAAGTCGATTTATGTTTTGTAAAACAAAAATAGAGAAAGTAAAAAAGATCATCAGTCCTTTGAAAAAAAAAAAAGAAAAAAATAATATTTAATCAAAGTAGAAAAGGAGATGGATATATAATATATAAATATATATTTCTTTTAAATTGCCTCGGACAGGCAAATTAAAATTCTATCCGCGGGCTGTATAGAATCTTCCGGCGGGCCGTAGTTTGCCCATCCCTTACTTAAAATGTATACTGTGTAGTTGTTTAACACAATTTAATTATAATTAAAACAATGTACCAAGCCAATGATGTATAACGTATAAGATATGGTTTGGTTTGGTTAGTCAATCATCTTGTGCACACTTTGGGCTAAACAGACAATTTAACGTGGACTAACCACTCACAAGCATCCATTCCACCGCCAGGATTCGAACCTGAAGCCTCGGATACCAAAGGCCAGAGCGCTTTTAAATAGTCCCTTTTAAAACGTTTTCTTCATGAAATACGTCAAAACTATTTGAATAATAGCACAGAATAATTAAAATTACCTCACTATTTAAAAGTATTTATACTTATTAAAATAACGATTCATCAACTGTATTTCTTATTTAAAATATTTCGTTCGTCAGATAATATTAATGGTTTTAAAAAATGTGATTCGAGTCATGGAATTCGATTCATTTCAATGGTTTACAGTTACATTTGTTCGTTTCTGTATTTTTCAGTACGGCTCAAACTATTATTAAATCTTTAACGTACCATAATATCGTGGATACAGCTAAATAACGACTAATTATTAAACAGTTTTATTTCCAAAGGAGAAATATCCCGTTTTAAGGAAATTTACATTTATTTAATATACTTAAGTAAAAAGTAATAATAAAAAAGTGAAATTCGATAGATTGAATTGTTCCAAATTATAGAGTAAATTTAATGATAATTATGATAAATAAAAGTTACTTATTTCCCATTTTATAAAGCGGAAATTTTTCTGCAACTATAACAATGTGTCATAATAAAAATAAGTACCTATAAAAATATTTAAAAATGTGTAACTAAATAATTTCAGCTTTAACAATGCTTTTTCTCAATGGAAAAGCATGTGTCGGTAAAATTATCAGTTTATTAAAATAATAAAAATTATTTTTAACCAACACCTACGAATGTAATTCTTTCCGAAATAGAAAATTATTAATTTTCCTTACATAATTCTTAAAGTGTTAATAGTGCCAGAACCGTCTTCACTAACCGAAAAATGCATAGTAATATCATTAAAATTAAATTTAAGAAATGAGTTTTGTTTAAAATATTATCAGTTTACGTCTTGAAATAAATAAAAAATCTTCAAAAACCAACTTGTTAAAGAATTATAAATTGTTTATTTAAAGATACAATTAAAACTAAATATTTTAATTATAAAAAAAGTTTTCAATTATACAAATCTTTATAAAAGCGCAGAGCTTAAAAATTACTTTATTATTTAATTTAAAACATAGCATTCATGAAATATTTCATTCATTTTTGACATAAAATTTAACATCACATGGAATTAATCAAGAGCTACAAGGATGAAAGTCATATTCATATTAAAATTTAAACAATTTATACAATTAATAAAATGAAATAAAAAAAAGATACAGTCAAAAAAGTGTAAAACATGCATATGTTTAAACTTCCCGTATTTGAATCGGAAAGATATTATTAATTTAAAAATCAACATTTCATTTAACCAACATTTGCATACAATTAATTATTAGATTACTAATATATTAAAATTCCAAATGTTTAATATTTTTCAATATAATTTATTTGTATTGCGTCTTTTAAAGATTCAATGAATTTCTGCATTTTCAAACATTTTCTAATATTAATAAGAAACAATTAAGAAAAGTCTTTTTTTTTTTTCTAAATATACACTACTCGTATAATAATAAAATGTAACAGTTGAAAGGCAATAATCATAATTTTTAATTTAAAAAAACAAAAAAAAATTTCATAATTGGTGACAAGAAAATAAAATTCAGACGTTGTTGTCCAAGTGTGAACTTTTGTAGTCAGATTTCAAGATGTTCTCTACAGAGAATGCTTGTTGGTGAATACCACACCCAAATGGCTTGTACTTTGAATGAGTCTTTACATGTTCCTCGAACTCGTGCTTGAAATAAAATATCCTGCCACAAATATGGCACGTTCCTATTAGGTTTTTTATGTGACTGGAAAAATGTTCATTTAGACTAATACGAGTATAATAGGGAAATTGTATTTTATATGAATCATATTTAGACTTTAATTCTTCGTCAATACCAGCATGAGTTTTTAAATTGATATTTTTTATATGTGAAAATGCAGTTAAGGTACCATTTATCCTTTGTTGACACATCACAAAAGGTTTTTCTTTCCTTAAAAGTATGTGTCCGGGCATGAGTTTTTAAATTGCCTTTTGTGGAAAATGCAGCATTACATTGTTGACACACAAAAGGTTTTTCGCCTGTGTGTATCCGATAATGTCTTTCAAATTCACTCTTGTATCTAAATGATTTTACACATACATCACAATCATACACCTTACTCTTTTTTTGACTAGAATAAAGTTCTTCTAAATCACACACATGTATAAATTCTTCATCACATCATTACAAATCATGATATATAAATCAAAGGAAATATATGTATAACTATAAATAGTATAAACTACAAAAAAGATACATAAAAATATTACCTTTTATAATCCATAAGATTAAATATTTAACTTAAATTATATAAAAAATTAACACAAAAAATGCAATAATCAGAACTACACCAAATAATTGCAAGAAATACTTGCTTCACGGTCTTGTTGTCTTGAAGAATGTGTTTTCTTTGCTAAAATGACGTAGATAAACTTTGTCGTTGAAATTATGATGAAACTCTTGACAACTTAATCGTTTGTTATTATTTGACTTCAATTGTCTTGATCCGGGCTTCGATATTTTTGCTCACTAAAGTTGCTTTATTTCAATTTACCAAATGCTATCAAAATAAAAAAGAAACTCTGTGATGATAACGAAATATTTTTAATCAAGCTATTAAAATGAAGAGCATGCTTTAAGCCACGACTGTCTTTCAAATTTGAATGATCTCATGTTGAGATTTGAGAATTACTTTGTATTAGATGAATAATAATTGCATAGTATTGCTGCCAACTAAAAGAAACGAAATGAATATACTTAATATATATCGAGATAAAATTAGATGAAATTACTGATTGACAGCTGATTAGTGATGACATAAAATATTTTCACATTTATCTCCCAAAACTTAACAATACATCATTTTTAACGATAGTTTTCATGGACCAACAATTCTTCAAGAGCAGCATTAATCAAATATAGTCGTTTTTTCCATGAATCAGATACAATCATTAGAAAAAAATATATGAGCAGGGGTTCCTGTTTGAATTTTTCTTTGGGGTGCCTGATGGCAGAGTGGCTAGCGCTCTGGGCCTCTGTTACCATAGGTTTACGAGTTCGAGTCCCTTCGTGCCATTGATATTCGTAGTCATTCGGAATCCACTTTAAACCCTAGGTCTCAATCTAACATGATCGTAGAGCGTTAAGGGGGTATTGTTACTCCACGTGCGTAGCTTATCTTCAAGATACATGCACCTCATGGTGTCCTGAGCAAATCGGTGCAGCGCTTGCCTGAAGGCGTTGAAGACAACTATCTAAGTGTTTTCCAGTAGCATTAAGGCAAAAAATCACCACGACATAAAAATATGAACAATAACGTAATTTAGATGTTACATCAAATGTTTTAACGTTTGTCTTCTATGACTTCAACAATATATAATTGTTTACTACATTTTTCTTGGAAAATGCAGTATTTTTGACGTCCTGCAATCCTTAGATATTAATCAGATACAATCATCTTTCCATGATTCTTATACAGTCATTAGAAAAATATATTAGTGGTTCCTGTATGGAATTTTATAGAATCCAGATGGGTCATGTAAAATCACGTCATATTTACCTTATAGAGTTTCCTACAATTCCTAGCGTGTGCTCAGACAGCTGAAATCTGCAAGGTGGAAAATGTTTAATTTGCTTAAATGTGTATTTAATATTTATACATATTTGTTGACTGCGGTGTGCCAACAATCCATGACAACGGAATCGTAGGTGTTACCACCCAACGTGTGATATCAGGAACTGTTACCTTTGTCGTCTTCCTAAATACTTAGCAAAGACACTAGATTTCCTCTCTGCCACACCGACGGTATTTACCACCCAGATGGAATATACAGCACTTTGCGAGTGACTGAGCGAGATATTGGACCAAGTACAATATACTACTATTTCCAATTAACTCGGTTTTGATTTCAGATACCATGAATTCACAAGACTTTGAAACGGTTCTGTAGGAATAATTGTAATTTTTCTACACCTCTCTGCTTTTACACAAAAACTTTGATGCAGGATGCTGTATTCGTCGATTGCCTCTGGGAAAATTATACGCGAGAAACCAGGCTTTAAAATATTGCAAAAAAAAACTTGACTTTTTCAATATAAAATTTATTTTCAATCTATAAACATTTTGCAAATGAAATTGAGTGCAAATATGTTACAGCTCATATTCTACGTAAAATATATCCTGATGTAATTTCCCATTTTTTTGGGGGTGTAAAATTTCACCGATCTTGTGTGTGTGTTGCTCATTTTGTTGAAATGTTTCAATCCTGACATATGTATGTATGTTTGGTGACAAAACACTTGACATTTCCAATATCTAACTTATTTTCAGTTCTTAAAAATATTTCACATAAAATATGGAACAAAAGTGCTATAGTTCATTTTCTGTTAAAAATGTATCATGGTTGTAATTTCGAAATATTTTTTTCGGTAAAATTTCAACATCACTTGCACATTTTCTTCAAACGTTTCAATAATGGATTTGACATGGGTTGGAATCCATGTTGAACTGTAGGACCCGTTCTAATTAGCGTAAAAGTTTTCACAAAATTACCATAGATCGGCACCATAAACAAATCCGTCAAACGTTTAGTTGTTTGCCACATCAACGGCAACATATTTCGGACGTACGTTCGGGTGTCGTTTCGATTCCCGGATGCCCAACGTTTGTGCAAATGACACTCAAATCTTGCTACTGTTGAAATCGTCGCCATCTAAATAAATATCGCCGATTATTTAGTCTATTATCGCCTATAATTTGCTATTTATCGCCCATTAGATGATTATTTAATGCAGTCTAGTAAGCCAAATTTCCTACAGTCTTGAGGTCAAACGAATGTAACAAAAGCCTGTTAAAAGATAATTTTTTTTACAAACTCAATCCTTTTTTTTTTAGATACTCAAATCAGATTACTTCAAAGGATGTGCTTCCTTCGCACCAATACGCTTTTGCTAATGTCAGTAAATAAAATTTCGCGGAAACCTCCAATAATCCTCTCGCAGAAGGTTTGAATCATGGCTGGTGCATGGATATTTTTTTTTTTTTTTGTTCTAATGCAGCTGGCAAACACTTAGGCAGCTTGGCCTTGGATGCCTTAAGGCAAGCGCTGCACAGACGTATTCACTTTGCATTACCCAGGGGGCGCGTGTACTGAAGATAAGCCACGGACGCGGAGTAACAATACCCCCAACACTCTACGATCCTATTAGAACAGGGACCTACTTTTTAAAGTGGATTCCGAACCACTACAAACAACCATGGCACCGCCGGGACTCGAACCTGAAACCTGTGGTACCGAGAGCCAGAGTGGTAGCCACTCAGCCATTCAGGCCCTGGTGCATGGATATTTGTTAGTGATTCGGAATCCACGTTAAGGTGTAGATCCCGGCGTTAAGGTTTCCCCGATTCAAAATAAATTTTCCATAATGATACGAGAGTCAATTTCCTCAAAGACGTTGTGAATGTTTATAGGAGTTTCTCCCGCCATGTTTATATGAATACAGAATTCAAAATCGAAGATATGCATCAGTTTTCAGTATAAATTTTTATTTTTAATATTAAGTCAAGAAAATTTTGATTCGCATGAACTTACTCATAACTTAATACGCTTTTGTATATATGTATTATTCATAACTATTTAAAACTTTTACAAAACTTGTCGTCATACAAGATATGTTAAGACTATTGTGACGAAAGAAAAAAGTAATGAGTATACTAGAATTTAAGAAACAATCCATTCATCCAGCAACAATGTAGTGCTGAAATCATACTATGATACTAAAATTACCATCAACATTCACATGAGTATCAAGAAATTTCATAACTATGGTAAACAATTTTTAAGGAATTAATTTCATTTTTATTAACTTATATCGATATTAGTAGACACGTATTTAGTTCTTTATGGAAAAAATTATTGTCAAACACTAATTAGAGAAACAATTGTAATCCACTGAAAACAATTGGATTACTGTTTAAAACACTAATCAATAGAATCGGGAAAACAAGCTAAGAAATATTAATGCATACCTACAAAGTAATGAATTGTGTTGCAAAGAATGTCAAAACTCAGTTTGATATCCATATGT
This sequence comes from Caerostris extrusa, assembly GCA_021605095.1. Taxonomy (NCBI): domain Eukaryota; kingdom Metazoa; phylum Arthropoda; class Arachnida; order Araneae; family Araneidae; genus Caerostris; species Caerostris extrusa. The sequence goes on along the minus strand of BPLR01000411.1, from coordinate 50,021 downwards.
CTATTACAGAAACATCAATAATTGAAGCATACCGAAAATTAACAGAGGTAATTTTTTTTATAAAAATTCATTAACTTTGGAAAAGTAAAGCAAAACTGAAAAGAAACAGTAAACGTAGCATAAATTTTATATAAATTTCATATGACAATAAAGGTTTGAAAAAAAAGATTTCACAGTTTAATTTTTATTTACCAGCATATCCGTAGTTTCTAGTATTATATAAAAATATTAAAATTCTATCTGAAAAAGTTTCCAATAGATTTTTCTTTAAACATTACGATAATCTTGTTACGATTTGAAACATTACATGATAATCTTGTGCTTTTCGAAAACATTACGATGATATTCTATATAAACAACCAGTCTCTTGAATTAGAAACTTACATTAATTTAAATTGCATTGTTGAAAAAAATAAAAATTTAATGGTTAACATAATTAAGTTTAATTGCTTTAAATATTCAATTTCATGCAATTACAATATTTTTAAAAAATATATTTGTTATTTAAAAATATTCTTTTATATAGGCTTATTTTATTTTTACTTTCTATATTATTTTTATTGATAAATATTTATTTGCAAATATTTTTTTATACAGTTTGCTGAACCACAATTCTTAATTGCCATCAATGTTTCAGATAAGCTATTGAGATTTCCCTCTCGATTCGTATGCACCCATTTTCCTAATAAAATTTATCAAATCCAATCAGAAAATAATCGAAACAGAATAAATTCTCATGAACTATTTTCTATCAGGGTGCTTAGAAAAACACAATTCTGTAGGAATTGTGAAAATTTAAAATGGGTTATAAATGAAGAAAATGCATATATTTATTAATTGGTTTATTTCAGAAAGGGTAATTAAAAAAACTGTTCGATTTTCATTAGGCAGGCCTCGACTAAGCAGCTGATTCTAAATAATAATATAGTTGGAACATCAGTACTGCGGGGTCAGAAATATAGGAAGGTATTCCTTCTAAGTATTTAACTTGCCACAAATATTAATTGATTAAGGAATAATTACTCTTTGATAATTACTTTAATTACTAACTTTAATTAATTAATTAATTAATTTTGTTACTTTAAATAATAATTACTTTATGAGATTGCAATTATGCAGGGCCAGTGAAGCAGGGAGATTAATGAAAGGCAGCGTAAATGAAACCTTACAAAATAACTGTGTCCTCAATAAATGTTTTCCGAACAAGATAAATTAATTCATTTTAAATAATTCATTACTGCAAATACTGTTAAGTTTTTTTTTTTTTGGGGGGATGTAATAAGTATTTCATTTCCATTCATTAAGTTCGAATTATACTTTAAAACTTTTTTTCAAAACAAAAAAAAAAAAATTTGAGATAGTAAATATAATATATTTAATTAAATTAATGTTATCTTAATGATCAAGAGCCGTGTACGTAATTATAAAAGGATAGTAATGAAGTCACATGATCAGATGGATCATCATATTTCAAATAATATTGGCTGATGTAAGACGCACATGTGGTATTTGCAGAATGTTGTGAACATGGGTGAAATTCATTCCTGCAATATATACATAAGTAAAGTGAAAATGAAATGGTTTTGACAATTAGGCACCGTATACAACAAAAATTTCAGAGTTTTACTTGATTAATATGAATTTTGAGGATATTTTTTTTTTCCATAACGGGCATAAAAAAAACCTTACCAACATGATATAAGGATTTGAGTACACTGTTTCTAACACAGTTTGTGAAAAGGATATATATATCCCTAAACTATTTTTCTTAGTGTTGATAAATTTATAATTTCCTTTATTATCTTTGTAATTTTTATACAAATTGCGACGTTTAATTCTATGATGTGTTAATAATTGTAGCATTAATTTATTAATAAAAATGTGTATATTCTTGAAATATTAGCATATAATTTTAAATAATTTTATATAATCTTTTAAAATATAGGAACATAAAAGTCATTCAACTACAGGAAATTCATTGTACAAGAAATAGCAAAATAAATTTAAAAACTATATATGCATTTATAAGAATATAAAAGATGGCACTTTAAATTTCTATCTTATAAAATAATATATTATAAAGTTTTTACGCTTAGGTGTATTTTTTTTTTTTCATACAATTAATAATTTAAATAAGTTCAGTCTTATATTATGGAACTCATCTATACTTGCAATATTAAATCAATGATTATCGGTTCTGATATTGTTTACGGTTAAATGTGTAGAAAATAATTTCATAAATTACATATTGACAAAAAAAATTTAGCTTGTATTAAATTTTTCTCCTTACATTGTAACAAATCCGATCACTATTTTTTAAATATTAAAACGGAAATATGCTAAATATTCTTTCCATCATATTATATGACCAATTAAAAATAAAATTTACATTCCTTTTCGTGATTTTCAATTATCTCATATAAAGTTAGTTTTTTACTAAGTAATTTTGTTCATGGTTGATAAGTATTGGAGTATTTCTCCAAATTATATATTAATGTAAAAAGAGATCCTATTGAAAGTAGAATTATTAAATTTCAAATAAATGAAAATGCAGCTGCTGATTAATTGTCTAATCTGAAAATTTTAAAATTAAAGTTTTTAAAATTATTATACACAGATTATAAATTTTAAAATTACATTAATCTATATAAAATTCCGTATTAGTCGAATGACTTCATGAAATGCATGAATGAAATGCATACTCTATAGTGGTCTTATAATTATTAATTGAAACTGCGGAATACTGAGTGAAACATTGTAGCACTGCAATGATGTATAATGTAAACAACTGAATACTTTTAACAGTCCCTTTTAAAACCTTTTTCTTAATGAAATACTTCAAAACTATTTGAAAATAATAAGCCCAAATTATTTAAATTTCCTTAACTCTTTAAAATCACGTAGAATTATCGAAATAACTTTTCATCAACAGTTATTCTATTTAAAAAATTTCATTTCAGTAGATAATATTAATGGTTTTAAAAACTTGATTCAAATCAAGAAATTCGATTCATTTCAACGTTATACACTTACAATTTATTGCTGCTGTATTTTGTTCAAAATAAGCTCAAACTAAATCTTTAACTTAGCATAATATCGTGGATACAGCTAAATACGACTAATTATTAAACGGTATTTCTCTAAAAAAATTCTGTTTTACTAAAATTTACATTTGTTTAATATACTTAAGAAAAGCAGACAATAATACTAAAAATGAAATTCGATGCATTAAATCGTTCCTACTCATACAATAAATATTATGATAATTATAATAAATAAAATATAATTCAAAGTTTATATAATGGAATTCTGTAAGTTTAACTAAAAATAAGTGACACCGTAAATATAAGTAATTATAAAATATTAAGAATAATGAGAAAAAAATTAGTTTTATCATGAACAATGCTTTTCTTCAATTAAAAAGAATATATCGGTAAAATTAAATCTGATAAAATTACAGTAAACAGTTTTAGATTCAAATAAAAAATTGCTTTTAACATTTGGATAAATATAATTTTATTATTTTAATAAACACCTACAAATGTAATTTTTTAATAAAGGAAATTTTTATTTTTTTAATACTTAATTCTTAGAAGTGATAATTCGGTGAAATCCGTCTTCAGAAACTACTAAAAGATGTATAGTAATATCATTAAATTAAAAATTAAAAATTAATTTTTATTAATTAATTTTGAATTTCATTTTTTAATTTAATAATGTAATCTTGAAATTAAACTTTTGTTAAAGTATTATTAATTGTTTATTTGAAAGTACGTTTAAAACTAAATGATGTAATTTTCAAAAAACTTTTGAAAAATTTAAAATCCTTATAAATGCAAAAAGCATAAAAAATTACTTTATTATTTAATAAAAAACATAGCATTCATAAAATATTTCATTCATTTTTGACATAAAATGGAACATGACATTAAATTAATCAAGAAATACAAAGATGACAGTCATATTCGGATTAAAAAAACATTTTTACAATTAACACAATGAAAAAAAAATCAGTTAAAACCAAAAAATGTAAAACACATTTAAACTTCCCGTATTCGAATCGGAAAGATTTCAATAATTTGAAAATGAGCATTCCATTTAACCAACATTTGCATTCAATTCATTATTAGATATTTCTATATAAAATTTCTAGCTGTTTAAAATATCACATTAACATTATTCAACATAATTTATTTGTATTACGTTTTTAAAAATACAATGAATTTCTGCATTTTTCAAACATTTTCTAATATTTATAACAAACAATTAATTAAAAAAACAATTTTCCTAAAATTTTGATTCGGATAATAAGGAAATATAACAGTTGAAACACAATGATCATCATTTTGATTTAGAAAAACAAAATCAGTAAAAATTGTTTATAACTTGATGACATAAAAAAATAAAATTCAGATTTTTTTAACAGCATGAACACTTTTGTGGTGATATTTCAAGATGTTCTCTAACAGAGAATGTTTGTTGGTGTATGTCACACACAAAGGCTTGTGTTTTGAATGAGACTGAATATGTTCCTCGAACTCACGCTGGAAAAAAATGTCCCTGCCCCAAATATGGCAAATTAATCCTACCTTTTTCACGTGACTGGAATAATGTTTATTTAGGCCGATATCAGTGGGAAATTCCATTTTGCATAAATCACATTCAAAAATTTCTTTTTCAATAGTATGTGTTTTTTTTGGACTACACATGTTTGTTTCTCTTGCTTTTACTATGGCATTTTAAACTTCTTTTCTGAGTTGATGTTTCGTTATTTACATTACATGCTTTAATTTTTCTGTTCGCATGTATACGAGCATGCCTATTTAAGAGATACTTTCTCCAAAATTCCATTTTGCACTCATCACATTTATAAGGTTTTTCATTTCTATGAATAAGTGTATGTAGATTTAAATCCCATTTTCTTTTAAAAGCACTATTGCAAATATCACATTTATAAGGTTTTCAGTTCCATCATCTTTAAAGAATTTGAACTTAAAAGCACTATTGCAATTCTCCCATTTATACGGCTTTTCATCTTTAGTTGTTCTTTTAAGTAGTATTTCGTAGAAAATGCTTTATTACATTGTTCACACACATACGGTTTTTCTCCTGTATGTTTAAGATAATGAATTTCCAACTTGCTGTTGAATCTAAATATTTTTACACACATCACAGCTGTGCTCCTTAGGCTTTGTGTGACTAGAATAATGATCTTCTAAATCAGTCGCTTGTATAAATACTTCATTACAAATCATGATATTCTTATCAAAGGTAATATATATTTTTAATTATAATTATTATAAATTACAATAAAATTACAAAAACAATATTTTTTATTATCGATCAGATTAATTAATTAAAATATAAATTATATCAAAATGTCAGCGAAATAAAATACTATATTCAGAACTGCATCATTAATTAAAAATACTTGCGTCATGCTCCTGTTATCTTGAAAGAATGGGTTTTCTTTTCTAAAATGGCGCAGCTATTTTAATATTTTTCCTCACTAAAATTGCTTTACTTCAATTTTCCAAATGCTATCAACACAACAAATAACAACTTGAGATGATGACCGAAAGACGATGAGGACAGTTTAATCAAGCAAGTAAAATGATGAAAATTATTTACGCTACGACAGTTTTCGAATATGATATATCTCATGTTGAACTTTGACATTTACTGTGTATTAAATGAATAATTGTATGCTTTATCTGGCAACTTACAGGAACTAAATAAATATATTCAATAAATATCAAGTCAAAAATAGATGAAACTATAGATCTACAAGATCACAACGACAGAAAAATTAGAAAAAAATAGAAGAAAAAAATAAACAGAAACGAAATTTAGAATTGACATCAAATGCTTTAATATTTATATTCCAGGACTTTAACGGAACATCAGTTTTTACTAACTATTTCATGGAAAATGCAGTATTGTTGTAGTCATGCAAACCTTAGTTGTTAATGAGATGCAATCATCTTTCCATAAATCTTATACAGTCATTAGAAAAAATATATAAGCAGTGGATCCACTATGAAATTTGATCGAATCCAGATTTGATCATGTAAATGCACGTCATATTAATCTCACAGAGTTTCCCACAATTCCTATCGTTTGCCCAGGCAGTTGAAATCTGCAAAGTGGAAAATGTTTAATCAATGTATAATCTTAATTTGTTAACCGCGGCGTGCCTACAATCTATAACGACAAAATCGTAGTTGTTACCAACGTATAAGTTTAAAATTGACTTATACTTTTGCCAGCTTTCTTAACACTTAGAAAAAGCACGAGCTAATCTCTTGATACATCTGAGGTATTTACCGGACAGATGGATTATAGGAAGTCACGTCAGTGACTGAGTGGAGGTTGCGCCAAGTACGATTTACTGCTATCTGCAATTAACTCGGTTTTGATTTCAGAGACCTTAAATTCATTACACGTTGAAATGTTATTGTAGAAATCATTGTAATTTGGGTACAGATCTCTGTTTTTATATAACAAAAAACCAGGGCATAGAACGATGATTTCGTCGAGGGTCTCTAGGAAAACTAGACGCGAGAAACCAGACGTAAAAATATTACCAAAAAAACTTGATTTTCCAATGTTTACTTCAGTTTCAGTTGGTACACATTTTTCGCAAAAAATAGTTGATGAAAGGTGTTACAACTGAATTTCTGTGAAAAATTTATCATGGTTGTAATTTCCAAATTTTCTTTGGATAAAACTTCAACATCTTTACGTATCAGTTTCCAAATTTTCTTCAAAAGTTTCAAGCATGTCGGTGGCATGGATGTTTGTTAATGGTTCTGAATCCACGTTGAAATGTAGGACAGTTCAATGGCCATATATATTTTGAGCGTTTCTTTGGGTGTCGTTTCGGATTCCCGAAATTCTAAATACTGTGCAAGTGTTTGCTCATTTCTCTTTCTACTGTTGTAATCGTCGTAATCTAAATTAATACCGTGCTTGTCTGTGAGGAGTAGATTATTTAACACACTATAGTAAGGAACATTTTCAAGGGTCTTGAGATCAATCTAATCTAACATTGGCAAATCAGAGGAATAAGAAGTGTTTCACCACACTTGACGTAAAATTCTTCAGTATCCATCTTCTGGTAGCATCGTTTGATAATGGCTCCATCTTTGTTGTGAGAATATTCTCCTAAATAAATAACGAAATTTTAACCCTGTTTAAAAACGATGTAAACGATGTCTGGCTAACAGATGGGAACCTGTTAGCCAGAACTGTTAAGCCAAAATATTTCCTATCATTAAGCGTCAGTCTAAATATTCAAAATATGAATTATATCAAATTGTTAACAAAATAAAATTCAATATTCAGAACTGCTCATTAATTAAAAAATACTTGCTTCACTCTCTTGTTGTCTTGAAAGAATTTGTTTTCTTTGCTAAACTTCATTGGCAATTATGATGAAACTCCTGACAATTAATCCTGTTTGAAATTTGATCGAATCCAGATTTGGTCATTTAGAATCACGTTATATTAGTGGAAAATGTTTAAATGTTTATTTAATGTTTAAACTTACTTTGTTAAGCGTAGCTTCAATACAATTATGACTGCGGAATCATAAACGTTACCACAGGATCATGAAACATCAAGAGCTTAAACTTTTGCTGGCTTCCTAAATAATAAGCAAGATCACGAGCTGTCCTCTTGCTATATATGAGGTATTTACCCCCAGATGGTTTACACAGCGCTTCGCCAGTGACTGAGCGGGAGATTGCGCCAAGTACGATATACTGCTATCCCCAATTAATTCGATTTTGATTTCAGAGACCGTAAATTAACAAGGTTTTTAAAAACGTTTATTGTTATATGGGTACAACTCTCTGCTTTCAAACAACAAAACCATTATGAAAGACGATGTTTTCGTGGAGGGTCTCTGGGAAAACTGGGGGAGAGAAACCAGGCTTTAAAATATTGAAATATTTCTAGTGTCTAATTTAATTTCAGTAGGCATACATTTTTCGCAAAAATTGCAGGCAAATGTGTTACAGCTTATATTCTGCCCAAAATGTAACACAGTTGTAATTCTCTAATTTTCTTTGGATGAAATTTCAACAGTGTTATGTGTCAGTTGAGCATTTTCTTCAAACGTTTCAATCCTGACTATCGCATGGATGTCTGTTAGTGGTTCGGAATCCACATTAACTGTATTTCCCGGTCTAATTAGTGTAAAGTGAGAACAAAATTACCACAGAGCGGCTACATACACCAAACCGTCAAACGTTAGTGTGTTGCCAGTTCAACGACCACATATATTTCAGGCATTTCTCTGTGTGTGTTTCGGATCTCTGGCTGTCCAATTACTTTGCAAATGTGTACTCAATTCTCTTGCTACTGTTTGAATATCCGCCATCCGAATAAATATCGTGTTTGTTCGTGAGGATCCGATTATTTAACGCATAGTTGTAGGGAAACTTTCCTACAGTTTTGATATCAACGAATCTAACATAGAAATTTTTTTTTTTCTCTTTTGACTTGCCTGAGTTTCACCATTTATCTTGGCGTAGCACTCTTCAGAATTTATATCCTTATAGAGTCGTTTGATAATGGTTCCCTATTTCTGCTGTGAATATTCACCTAAATAAGGGAACGGAATTTTAATCTTATATTTAAAATACAACTTTTTAACTAATCATCGATTTTTAAAAGGCATCGTTGCATGCTTATAATCACCTGCTGTTGTTTTGATTCCTCTTTCTGTGTTTGTTTTGGGTTCAAATCTATGTAAGTCATATTTTCAGACTGTTCCGACATATTCAGACATATTTTCTGACTAAAGATCCTATTATAACAAATTAAAAACTATTGTACAAAAATATTGTGTTACTCATTAATTTAAAACCTTAAATTTAACAATAACCCGATCTTAGAAACAACTAGCTGCACCGTTTACGCAATACACACATTAACAATTTTGAAATCCGCAATAACCCATACCAAAAATTACACCTAATACTTCGCATGCCTTCAGAGACTTATATAATTGGAAAATTAAACACATTCACATGAAATAATTCACAAACAAATTCATGATTTTAAATATTAACAAAGGTGTATTTATTATTGTTTACAAATTTAAGTTTGAAATGAATCATACAGATATTAGATATTATTAAATCTAAGAAAGGGTAAAATTCTGATAATGCATTATTAAAATATAATTTATACATATTGCCATAATTTCAAATTAATATTTAATAATAAAATTATAGGGTGATAGACCTGACAGCTTATTGCTTGCCACAACTGATGGGAAGGATGGGTACCCTTTTTTTTCAAAACTAAAGTTTCATTGTTAATAAAGTTCAATACGCACCACTGTTCAAAACTGTTGCAGCAGGGGCCAACCGCTCATGGAACTCTTGGGTGGGGCAAGAAGCCTGGGAAACATGTTCATATCATGTCGCATGGAGGAGCATTTACCTTTTTAATACGCTTTTATTAATTTCACCTGTATGTTTGTTTGTTTGTAGCGGACTCTTTGTTCTAGATTTTGCCCTACTTTAAGAGATCAGATTTAATTTAAACGCTGTAGTCTTGTCAAGGACCCACGAGAATAAAATATTTTGATAAATTTATTATCTCATCATGATTAGGATCGCCAGGATTAGTGATTTTATTTTAATTTATAAAGAGCAATTTAACCATGTAGAATGAAAGTATGTAAGACATTCAAACCTACGTGGGACAGCGGCACAACGGATAACGCGCCTGACTACGGATCAAGAGATTTCCTGTTCGAATCCTGGCTGGCTCGACATATTCGCATTTAGCCTTTGTTTTACTCACAATTAAATTATTGTAAGAAATATAGTTTCAGTCCTCCGTACCGGGACCTCATTTAAATATTATAGTTTAAAAACACGCTTTTAAAGTTAATCAAACTAAAAAGTAAAAAATAACTGTTAACATAAGAATAAAATTACTGACGAGAAAATTAATGTCACTGTTCTAAAAGCAGATGCCCAGGCCAAGGCAAAAGGAAAAGCCAGCAAAAACGAAAGCCCCTGCGTAAGAAGCCTCTACCACCTTCAAGGCCGGTGCCTAGTGAAGTCTCCTACGCGAGTCTGACCGCAGGCGCCCGTCAGCAACCTGAGCCAACACGCGTCCCTTTGAGAAGGAACGATCCCCCGCAGCGCTCTCAACCGCAAGCGGCCCCTGCCTTCACCGTCCCTGCTCCACCGACACGCGCCATCCACGTGCCACTGCCGATGCCGACGCAGATGCACCCCGCCACGATCTCCCCTCCTGCACAGCAGATCGACTGCTCCGTCATCATTGGGGATATGATGAAGTATATTCAGCAGGGTATGGACCCCCAAACCCTTGTCTCAGCGTTCGAACTCAGCATCAACAGACTAAGAAACGTCACCGACCACCATTCCAGGGCCCTGATCATATTCAAGGCCTATGTTGACATCCAGACCGGTAACGTTTAATGTTCAACACCAGCTTGCAACTTCTCAGGATTGCCACCTGGAACGCAAACGGATTACGTTCCAAAATCAACGAGGTAAGAGAATTCTGCCTTGAGTTTAACCTTGATGTTCTTTTGGTCCAGGAAACTAAATTAAGACCTGGAGAGACCCCACTGATCGCTAATTATCGATTCTATCGTTTTGATAGAATCAACCAAAATTCTAATGTAAGCGGAGGCACCTGCATTTATGTCAAAAGTAGCATCAGGCACCATGATCTACCTGCTTGCCATGATACAAATTAATCTAAATGATTTCCCCCCCCCCTCATCATCATCGCTTCGACTTACGTCGCACCTCACAACCCAGGTGGATACCCGGTGGAGGATATTGACAGTATACTGAAATCTGGACCTAATGTGATCTTAGCTGGCGACCTTAACGCTTTCCACTTTAGTTGGAATTTCGGACGTTAAAACCGTAATGGATTCAAATTGAACAAATATCTGAAATTACAAAGAGGATTGAAAGTCGTAGCCTCCCCCCAGACCAACTAGATTTAATATTATTAGCAACCGCGCGGGGAATGTGATTGATTATGGCATTTTTAAATTTATTCCTTTTAATTGTGAAGTTGAGGTGATTAACGAACTTCATTCAGATCACCTACCTGTTTTGTTTACCTTTGAAACCAGCGTAGAATCACTGAAAGGTCCAGAACAGCTCTTGACTAATTGGGAGGACTTTCGCTATGTGCTAAGCACTAAGCCCCTCCCACCCTAGCATTTAAGCGAACCCGCTGACGCCGATAGACTCAATGAAAATCCGATCATCATTCCCGTCTGCGTTTTTTCTACCTTCCGAATGATGAATGAGATGGAAATTTCCACCGAGGGGAACGGACCTTCTGAGTACCAACGTGAAGTACTCTCGCCGACTGAAATGGACTCTAATCAACAAACTAAAGAGACTGAAAAGTCACCCCTGAGGGAATGTGCCGACAGGTATCCACAGCCTTCAAGGAAATGGATGTTATTGATACCATCATTGCCCAGTCCCAAAGATCGGACCTGCCACAGGACTATGCTCAAATGAATGAGAACTTACTGAAGAAGCGCCAATACCTGGTTGAATGGGTAAGTCGGTTCAAATGCCCTATTACCAATTGTCCATTACATTATCTTGAAAGTAAAACTAGTAAAATCTCTGATGATAATAGTAATGCTAAAAAACATAATGTAACTAAAACTAAAACTAAACGTAATGCTAGCGAAATTTCTAACAGCGCAAATGACTCTAGGGAGTTTAAAACTCTAATAAAAAACTCATAGCAAAATTTAATTATATCTCTAGTAAAACTCACAGCAATACTGAAGTAATAACAAGTAATCAATTTAATGCTCTGAGCAACGAAGTAGAAGCAGAAGATGAAACGGTTACTGTTGTCCGAAAATTGCCTCCCATTATGGTCAAACCCAAGGCAAACATACTTGAGATGCTTAAGAAAATTAATGATCACTTTGATGATATGATAAATGTAAAACTGGCAGGCGAAATGATAAAAAATTTTCCAAATTCTGAAGACCAACATCGCGAAATAACTAAATTCTTAAATAAAAATAATATCGAATACTTTGTCATTACTCCAAAATTTCTTAGACCGATCAAAGCGGTCATCAAGGGATTGCACAAAGACATCTCAACTACTGATATTAAAGATGCTTTGGCTGAGAAGGAATTTGTAACTGAAAAATAGTTCAACTCACTAGGACAAAGGACAAGCAGCCACTCCCTATTTTTCAGGTGACACTGGCACGATCGGCCAAAAATCAAGACATCTTTAAACTCACTCGTCTTCTCTATTTTACAGTTGTTGTCGAAAAATATAACAAAAAACCTACCACCCTGCAATGCTACAAATGCAATTACTTTCATCACAGTTCCAATAACTGTGGATTTAAGGCCCGATGCCTCAAATGTGGAGAGAAACACTCTCATAAAGAGTGCAAAGTTTATGATAAGCTCGAAATTCCCAAGTGCATCAATTGCGGAGAATCGAGGCATATCGCCGCATGGAGAGGGTGCTCTAAGTTCCCGAAAATTAAGATCAACTCTACCAAGTATGCTACTTTCCCGAAATTTACACCGACCCGACAAGTAACTTCTGACTTTTCCTATGCGTCAGCTACAAAAAATTCTACTCTGCCACAACATTCTGCAACTTCAAATTCCTCGCTCAATGATCTCACCACAAATCAGCTGAGTCAATTAAAGAGCTTCACTGATCAAGCACCTTTCATACATAACACTCTCTTAATTATGAAGGAATTTATTTCCATTTTCTCAGATATTCAAAATTCTGCAGGTTTTCTCCAACAGTTAAGAAATACGACCAATAAAGCTGACAAGATGCAGGTTTTTATTAATGGCCTAGCATCGCAAACTATTTCTACTGCTCCCTAATGACTCAGTTGGTTTCAGGACTTCGTATATGCTATTGGAATGCATGCAATATATGGTATAAAATGTTTGACTTTACTAACTTTGTTGAAACTTATAACCCTGACTTGGTACTGCTTCAGGAAACACATCTTAAAAATTCACAAACACCGCGCTTAATGGGGTACACTTTTTACAGAAATGATGGTCCTCAAGATCCTGTCTCTGGAGGTACGGGAATATTTATTAAGAACTCTCTTCCACATACTCATGTTGCTACTCCGCAGCTCATCGGGATTAAAGCTACTACAGTTTCTTTACATTTTCCTAATCTCCCTCTCTGTTTATAAACTCTGTTTATGTCCCTAATGGCATTGCGATCCCTAACCTTACTAATGATTTTGACATTCTCTTCTCTCTTAATAATAGCGTAATTCTTGCTGGCGATTTTAATGCGCACAATATCAACTGGGGTTGTACTTATAATAATGGCACCGGCGCTGCTTTACAAAGCTATGCTAATAATCATGATATGGATATTTCGGCTCCAAACACTCCTACCAGAATCGGAACAAATTCCACTTCCATTATTGATCTTGTTGTGTCTAATAACTGTCATTTTACCCATACTATTTCCTCACTGGATGAACTCTCTTCTGACCACAACCCCGTAATCATTGATTATAAATTCCGCGTTCATAATTTTAACATTAACCCCCAAATCCCCACCTGCTGGTCTAAATTCTCTAATACTCTTGATGCTAACTTTAACTATTCTCACCCCTTTGCTAACTCCTGCTGATATTGAAGATGCAGTCATTGATCTCACTAACAAAATTATTGCTGCGCATCGCGCTGCTTCTAAACCTATTCCTACTAGTAACCGCACCTACTTCCCCCTCACATTAAAACTCTTTTCACTAATCGTAATAACGCTAGAAAGCTTTGGCAAATTTATAAAGATCCGCGAAGCAAAAATCTGTATAATCACCATCAAAATGTTCTTAGGAGGGCTATCTCTAATTATAAAAATGACTGTTGGGATAAGCGGCTACAGACTGCTAACGTCGAGGATGGTTCCATCTGGAAACTTTGCAACAATATCCGGAAAAAAGGTCTAAGATCACCACTCTCCAAAGTAATCATGATACTATCACCACTAACGTTGAAAAAGCTGAGATCTTAGCCTCCACGCTCCAAGAACAATTTCAGGAAAATCCTACTAACAATAATAACATTGTCACCGAAGTTGACTGCGCCATCTCCTCTTTTCTGGAACAAAATGAAAATGCTACAGATACTAACCCTGCTACTAAAGCGTCATCCATCATCAATATCATCTCTTCTTTAAAAGTTAGTAAAACACCTGGTATTGACTGCATAACTAATAAAATGCTTAAAAATGTCCCTTTTAAAATTGTGCTTCAAATTTGCAAAATTACTGATGCAATTCTTACTCTTCACTACTTTCCCAACTCTTGGAAAACTGCCAGGATTTTGCCAATCCTTAAACCAGGTAAAGATCCTACTTCTCCCACTAGCTATCGTCCAATTTCTCTGCTCTCAACTCTCAGCAAAATTGTAGAGCGCATTATTTCAGATCTTCTCAATCAAAAATCAAATGTTCTCAATATACTAATCCCTCAGCAATTTGGCTTTACTAAAACCCTCTCTACTACTCACCAACTTTACAACATTGTTGAAACTATTTCTGAAGGTTTCTCTTGGAAAGGTAACACAGCCGCAATCTTCCTTGACGTTGCAAAGGCTTTCGACAGAGTTTGGATTAATGGGTTGATCTTCAAAATGATTAAGTTTAAATACTCTCCCTCTCTTATCAAAATTATTAAGAACTATCTTACTGACAGGTCGTTTGTTGTCTCGGTTGATAAGGTAGACTCCAGGAACTGTAAAATCTTTGCAGGCGTCCCTCAGGGCTCGATCTTAGAACCTTTCCTATACAATATTTTTACTAATGACATACCACAAGATCACACTATTAAATTGACACTATACGCTGATGATACAGCCATTATTACACAGGGAAGGAACATACAAATTATGCAAAAAAATTTACAAAACTACATTCATAAACTTGAACTCTGGCTAGATAACTGGAAAATTAAGCTTAAAGTCGCGAAGACTGAAGCAGTACTATTTACCAAGAAAATTAATTGTAATCCTCCTAACATTTTAATTTTTAATACTAACATTTCCTGGTCCAAAGAAGCAAAATATCTCGGTGTCATTCTTGATCGTAGACTAACCTTTAAACCTCATACTGACTACCTCCGTACTAAATTTAATAATCAACTTAGAAAACTTTATACTCTTTTTGGGCAGACACTCATCACTAACCCTTGAACTGAAAAAACTAATCTACCTCTCCTACCTCCGTCCTATTATAGCATATGCGAGTCCGGTCTGGGGTTGTACGGCAACAGTAATTTCCATGTCATTGAAAGGCTCGAAAATAAAATAATTCGAATGATCGTTAATGCACCGTGGTACTTTCGTAATAAAGACATTAAACACTCCCTCTCTATGCCTTCTTTCCGCGAATACGTTGAAAAAATAGCAACCAACTTTTACGATACGGTAAACTCCTCTCCAAATGCAGTAATAAATACTATGAATATTTATGATTACGATTTATCTCTTCCTTTTAGCCGCAAAAGACCAAGGTTCACTATTAACATCAATAAATAGCTGATTTGCAATTCTCTCCGCGTTCGTTTCTCCGCCAAAGTTGTTTGAACTACTCGCCTACGCTTTCTCCGTACCAAGGTCACATGGACTTCGCGCCGATGTCTGGTCTACTGTCTGCCAACGTTTGCTCCGCGATGGTTTTTCATGCTTCTGCTTTGGTGCTCTGTTTTTATTAGGGTACTTTTTCTTTTTTTATGTTTTATTTATTATTTCTTCTAATGTTTTTACTTTCTTTTTTGTTCACTTTTTAACTCTGCTGTGATTTTTAATTAAATTAACTTGTTGATCTCAATTTTAAGGACTTTATTGGTAATGGGCTTTGACCGACTGCCACTATATTTCATTTTACAATTTGGAGGTTTGGTCGCTGCGCGACCAAGGCACTCCGTTCACGTGCTCCGATTCACGATAGACTCATTTCAGACTTAGAGCTATCGCTGCAAGGGGCTCTTAGTGAATCATCCAAACCTAAATTTAAACCTCCACCTGTTAGGTTTCCAAGCGAGCTTAAAGATGAGATCAAGTATAGAAATGCACTTCGTCGGTTCTGGCAAGAGTCCAGAGATCCTAACGCCAGAGCCGATTACTTTAGACAAATGAGAGACTAATGACTAAGAAATTCCAGCAGCAACGATGGGAACATTCCATAGAGGCCATGACGCCTCAGACAACACTATTTAGACGAACGTCTTTGTTGCGAAAACCTTTTAGCAACATTCCACCACTCATACACTCCAATGGATCTTTTGCTTATGCACCAGAGGAGAAATCCGAGCTTTTAGCTGACAGCCTACAAGATCAATTTGAAACGAACCACGACGTCGAAGATCCTATTTTCTTCAGACGCACTAACACTGAAGTAGCAGACTTCCTACAACAACCACACATAAATGATATTAGTCAGGTCAGCCCAGCGGAAGTCTGTGAATTTATCAAGAAAATTAAACCCAACAAGTCTCCTGGGATTGATCGCATTAGCAATCGCATGCTTAAATCTCTTCCATACACATATGTGATATTGATCACTTATTTGATTAACTTTCTAATCAATAAGTGTTACTTCCCACAGAGCTGGAAGACCGCCGTAGTTATTCCTATTCCAAAACCTGATAGCAATAGGGCCTATTCCCAAAATTACCGTCCAATCTCACTGCTTAGTGGAGTGAGTAAAATATTCGAATATTCGATTCTTAAACGCCTGGATCAGCACTGCACAAATCACAATATTCTCATCCCTGAGCAATTTGGGTTCAGAACCCAACTCAGCACTTCTCACCAGCTCTTACGTGTTAACGAGCTGATCCATGATGGCTTTATCAATCGTAAATCTACGGGAATATTATTTCTGGACGTAGCCAAAGCCTTTGATAAAATTTGGCATAATGGCTTATTACTCAAGCTCATGCGACTTTATTTTTCGCCCCAGTTTATTAAAATTATTCACTCGTATCTCACTTTGCGTAATTTCAGAGTGCGAGTGGGAGGGACCATTTCAAGCGATCATCCAATCAGGAGCGGGGTACCACAGGGTTCACTGCTCGGTCCTAGATTGTTTTTAATCTCTTTGAACGATATTCCTAAGCCAGAGTTCTGTCAACTGGCCATGTTCGCAGATGACACAGCGATAATTGCTCAGCACAAAACACCAAACTCCGTCGTTGCTTTGCTTAACGATTATATCCCTCGCTTGGAAAGTTGGTTGACCACCTGGAAAATCAAAGTAAATCCTACCAAAAGTGCGTGCCTTCTGTTTACACGTAAGAAGAACATTGGTTCTCTTTTAAATGTCACCCTTTTTGGCCAGCCAGTCCCCTGGGTTACTGAATATAAGTACCTGGGGTTAATTTTTGACTCTAAATTATCTTTCAACACCCATTTTGCCAAAGTAGTTGCTAAAGCAACTGCTGCTAGCGTTAAGCTAAAAAGCCTAATTTCTCGTCAGAGTAGGCTAGCGATCAGACACAAGGTTTTACTCTATAAATCTATCCTTCGACCAATTCTCTTATACGGATGTCCTATTTGGGCGTCCTCCTCAATCGCAAATCTTAAGAAGCTGCAAGATTTTCAAAATAAGCAGATAGCTATGATAGTAAACGCCCCGTGGTTTGTTCAAAGGAAACAACTCCACAGAGACCTGAAAATTGAACCCATAATGGACTATATCTTCAAAATTTCAAAATCATTCCACTCTAAATGCCCTCAGATCCGTAGCGTGCATATTTAAATGAAATAATTGTGGAAATTTCGAATTACACACATTTCATTTATAGGGTTTTATGTCCGTATGAATATTTTTGTGTTAAGTTACTCTTTGTCCAAAATTCGTTATTATTCTCATCACATTTATAAGCTTTTCCTTTTCTATGAATACGATTATGATTAATTAAATTAGATTTTGTCTTAAAAACACTACTCCATTTATAAGGTCTTCATCTTTGTGAATCACAGCATGATTTTTTAAACTGATTTTATGTGAAAATGCAGCATAACATTGTTGACACACAAAAGGCTTTTCTCCTGAATGCGTCCGGGTATGAGTTTTTAATTGCCTTTTTGTGAAAATGCCGCATTACATTGTCCACACACGTATGGGTTTTCACCTGTGTGTATCCGATAATGTATTTCAAATTCGCCTCTGTATCTAAATGATTTTCCACATACATCACCCTCATACACCTTACTCTTTTTGTGACTAGAATAAAAAATTCTTCTAAATCACACACATGTATAAATTCTTCATCACGATCATTACATATCATGATGTGTAAATCAAAGGAAATATATGTATAACTATAAATAGTATAAATTACAATAAAGATGCATAAAAATATTACATTTTACAATCCATCAGATTAAATAATTAATTTATAAATTATATCAAAAATTAACACAAAATGCAATGTTCAGAACAGAACCAAATAATTGCAAGACATACTTGCTTCACGGTCTTGTTGTCTTGAAAGAATGTGTTTTCTTTGCTAAAAAGGTGTTTTATCAGTGCAATTATGAGGAGACCCTGATAACTTGACTTCAATTGTCTTGATTTCGACTTCGATATTTTGCTCACTAAAGTTGCTTTATTTCAGTTTACCAAATGCTATCAAAATAAAACAGAAACTGTAAGGATAACCAAATATTTCTAATCAAACGATTAAAATGAAGAAAAATTTTTAAGCCACTACTGTCTTTCGAATTTGAATGATCGCCTGTTGAGATTTGACATTTACTTTGTATTAGATGAATAATAATTGCATAGTATTGCTGCCAACTAAAAGAAACCAAAAAAAATATACTTAATATATATCAAGATAAAATTAGATGATACTATTGATCGGCATCTGATTAGTCCTGACATCAAATATTTTCATATTTATCTCCCAAGACTTAAAAATTTTAAGGACAGTTTTCATGGACCAGCAATCGTACTGATTAATCAAATATAGTCATCTTTCCATGAATGAGATAAAATCATTAGGAAAATATATGAGCTCTGGCGCTCGGCACCATAGGTTTCGTGTTCGAGTCCCTTCGATGCCGTTGATGTTCGTAGTGGTTCGGAATCCCGTTTAAACCGTAGGTGTCGGTCTAACATGATCGTAGAGCGTTGCGGGGGTATTGTTACTCCGCGTCCGTAGCTTATCTTCAAGTTACACGCACCTCCTGGTTAGTGCTAAGGTAGAAGTGAGTAACGTCAGAGCTGTGTTTGCCTTAAGCACCTCGAAAACAATTATCTTTGTGTTTGCCAGCAGCATTAGCATTAGAGCAAAAAAAAAAAGTCGCCACGACAGAAATATTAGAAGAAAAAAAAATTAACAGAAACAAAAATTATATGTTATATCAAGTGTTTTAACATTTATCTTCCAAGACTTTAACAATAAATAATTAATTAATAAATCATGGTTGTAATTTCCAAATTTTCTTTAGATTAAACTTCAACATCCTCAAGTGTCGGTTTCAAATGTTCTTCAAAACTTTTAATCATTTAGGAGGCTGGATGTTTTTAAGTAGTACTGAATCCACGTTAAAATATAGGACCCGGGGTAACTAGTCTAAAGTGTGCACAATATGCACCTAGAGCGATCAGTCTAACTAAACCGTCAAACATTTTTTAGGTTGACTGTACAAAGGCCATATATATTTTGAGCGTTTCTTTGGGTCGCGTTCGGATTCCCGGCTGTCCAAATACTGTGCAAATGTTTGCTCATTTCTCTTTCTGCTGTTGCATTCGTCGCCATCTAAATGAATATCCTTATTGTTCGTGAGGGGTAGATTATATAACACACTATAGTAAGGAAAATTTCCAAGAGTCTTAAGGGCAATCGAATCTAACCTTGTCAAGTCAAATGAATAAAAACTGTTTCACCATATATCTTGACTCATTTTTTTTTAGTATCCTTCTCCTGGTAGCATCGTTTGATAATGGCTCCTTCTTTACTGTGAGAATATTCTTCTAAATATGGGAACGGAATTTTAATCTTACGCTTAAAATCCCACCTGTTAGCTAGACATCGATGATCGTCATATTTTTCGCTGGTAATCTGCAATGTGACGAAAGCTGCTAATGCATTACGTAGATTCCGCAGTGCTGTCTCCACAGGAACAAGTCCATAGAGCGTTTGATCAAAATTAAAATGTTCCACGTAAATAACCCATGTCCTTAATGCTTGCCATGATGGTAGATGACATTCTCATATTCTAAACGGAGTTAGTAATTTTCAAGCGAATACGCAAAATTAATAAAAGAAAAATCTTGTTCCAAATGACTGACTTTACAATGTTAATATTCTCTGTCGTTCGGTACCACAGGTATCGGGTTCAAATCCCGGCTTTGCCCAATGGGTGTTTTAGTGGTTCGGAATCCACTTTAAACCATAGGTCTCGGTCCTAATAGGATCGTAAAGCGTTGCGGGGGCATTGTTACTCCGCGTCCGTGGCTTACCATCAAGTTACACGCACCCTCTGGGTAATGCAAAATGTGTAACATCGGTGCAGCCCTTATGGCGAAGATCACGGTCTACTTGCCAGCTGCATTAGAAGAAGAAAAAAAAAAAACAATGTTAATATTTTATATTTCGGATAAAAATTCAGAATGGAATGTTTCTTTGCGCAGACTGCCCTATTTCATGCCTTGAAATAAGTTTAACTGATTAAAATAATGTCCCCTTCCCCTTCATACACAACCTGCAACTTTTTAGAAAGCATTTTTGCATTCTTATAATCACCGGCTGTTGTTTTTCATCCTCTTTTCTGCATTTGTTTTGGGTTCAAATCTATGTAAATCATATTTTAAGACAGTTTTCAGAGATGCATCTTGGATACTTTGTATTGTACTCTTCTCATGCATCACTTCTCCCCAAGGTTCCTCAGACAAGTTTGGTTTCTTGTTTCCCAAGCTTCATCGATCTTTTTCACACATGTGCATAAAACAACCTCGTTCTTCAGCTGATCCTATGTCTGAAATGCCGGAGGCCATCTTATACCAGATCATAAATTTTATTCTATTCTAATGGCAAACAAAGTTCATGTTATGACTGGCCGAGCTGTGCGTTTCGATTTTTATACACTCAAATCAGAATACTACAAAGTATGCGATTCCATTCAACCAATATCCTGCCGGCAGTCGAACCCGAAACCTGTGGCACCGAGCGCCAGAGCCCCAAGTATTTCCACTTCATCAATTAACAACTCTTTGATAACACGATTGCAGTTATGCACGGTCATTGAAGCAGGGAGATTAATGAATGGTAGCATAGTTAAAATGGAAAAAATAACTGTAAATTTACACTCGTAGAAAAAAGCACTTTCGCAACAAGATAAATGAATTCGTTTTTAATTAATTCCTTATTGCACTCACTGTAAAATTTTCAGAACATAATTCGTTTCAGACCAAACGCAGATTTTTTTTTTTTTCTGATCAAAAATTATTTATTCTCCCTTCGTTAAGTACTGCTAATACTTGCTTGGGAATTCTTTCCAAAATTTAAAATAAATAAGTTTAAAAACATTTAATTAAATTAATCTTATCTTAATGATCAAGAGTCATGTACAATTCTAAAGCTTCGCATTTAATTTATATGATCAGAGGGTTCATTATATATGAAATAAAATTGGCTTGTGTAAGATGCAAATGTGCTATTTGCAGATATAATATGAACATCGGCAATGGAATTCATTCCTGCAATATATGCATAAGTAAAGGGATGAGGAAATACTTTTGGGCAGTATTTTTTACATTTTAATATGAATTATGTGAAACTTTTTTCCATATCACGCTTAAAAAATTACCATTAACTCGATATCACAGAAACGGATTTGTGTGCACTGTTTTCTATCACTGTTTGGATATAAGAATATTCTTCATCTAAACTATTGATACTTATTGTTTGTAAATTAATAATTTCATTTTATTAGCAAAGCAATTTTTATAGAAATTGCGAGACACGCAAATTGATGATGTGTTTATAATATAGCACTAATTTATTAATATAAAAAATTGGTATATTTTTAAAAATTTAGCATATAATTTTCTAAAATACAGGCAGATAAAAATCATATTCTAACAAACAGTAAGTAATTATACAAAATTAGTAAAATAAATTTTAAAAATATATGTATTTATAAGAATGTAAAAAGATGACACTTGTAATATATTATCTTGTTATAATAGAAATTACATCTTATTTTTCGCCTAGGTGTATACTTTTATTTCTCTCAGGACAAATCTAAAATTTAAATGAAGTTCACTCTTATATTGTGAACTCATTTATACTTACAATATTATATCGTTGATCATCTAGTCTGACAATCATGACATTTAATATGTGGCGTTTTTTTTCCATAAATTTTATATTGAGAAATAAAAGTTTTGCTTGTGTTAAATTTTGTCATTACGCTGTAACAAATCCAATCCCTGTTTTAAAATTAAAACGAAAATATGTAAAAAAATTTTGAATCATAAATTAGTTAAACCAACTGAATCTAAATTTTGAATTTTTCCATTGCTTGTAATAAATTTTCTTAAATTACTTTTCTAATTAAGCAATTTTTGTCATGGTTGCAAAATATGAGAGTATTACTCGAAATTAAAGATTATCTAACAGTCATCCCATTCATTGTAGAATTATTAAAATTCGTAAATATTGAAAAAGGCATCTGTTGCTTAATCATCTAATATGAAATTTCGGCAGAGTTTTTAAAATTATTATGTACATATTATAAATGTTAAAAATTACATTAATTTATAGATAATTATCTATTAGCCAAATGACCTAAAGTGCATGCGTTATAGTGTTCTATTTATTATTAATTAATATTGCAGACTACTGAGTGAAACAATGTAGCACAGCAATGATTTATAATGTATACCAAATCGGAATACTTTTAACAGTCCCTTCTAAAATATTTTCTTTATGTAATACGTCAAAACTATTTGATTAATAAGTACAAAATATTTTCAACTACTCAACTAATTAAAATCATGTAGAATTAACGAAATAATCTTTCACCAACTGTTATTCATATTTAAAACATTTCACTTTATCAGATAATATTATTGGTTTTATAAACTTGATTCAAATCATGGAATTCGATTCATTTCACCGCTTTACATTTACAATTTATTGTTGCTGTATTTGTTCAGAGTAAGCTCAAACTAAAGTTTAATATTGCAAATTTTCTAGGATAAAATTAAATAACGACTAATTATGGTGCAATTATTTTTACAGAGCAAAAATTTCGCGTCATTTCACAATTAAATCAAAAATCACGTCAATCAAAAAAATCACACAATCATTTAGCAAAATGTACACTTTTTTATAATACTTTGAAATCAAATTATAAGAAAGCTTGTGTGCTAACAGTTAAATTTAATGCATTAAATCGTTCTAGTCACTTTACACAATGCTTTCTCAATGCAATAGAATGTGTCTGTGTCAGAATATTCAAATTCTTGATATGAATCCTGTCAAATACTAGATAAGAAATACAGTAGTTAATTTTAAATGCTCAAATTTGCTTTTCAGCAACCTATTAACTATACTTCTATTACTGTAATAAACACATTCAAATGTAATTCTTTCTAATCTGAAAAATTATTATTTATCCATACATCATTCTTAAAAGGTGATAATGTGTTTTAGTTTGTGAAGACAGATAACAATATCTCCACACATCATAAAATTAAATAAAAGATATAAAATGAGTTTTTATTAATTATGAATTAACTTTTTTTTATGACACGAAATCTTGAAGAAACCTCGTTAAAGTATTCTAAATTGTTTATTTAAAAATACATTTAATCATAAAAATTTTTGAAAAACATAAAATCTTTATAAATGCGCAGATCATACAAAGTTACTGTATTTAATTTCAAACATAGAACTCATAAATTATTTTATTCATTTTTAACATAAAATTGAACACAACATTAAACTAATCAAGAAATACAAAGTAGAAAGTCATATTCGGATTAAAATTTAATCAATTTTAAAAATTAATAAAGTGAAGAAATAAATTAGTTAAAACCAAAAGTGTAAAACACGCATACATTTAAACCTCTCGTATCCAAAACGGGCAAATTCATTAATTTGAAAATGAACTTTTCATTTAACCAGCATTTGTATACAATTCATTATTGGATTACTCAATATAAAATATCTAGCTGTTTAATAATTACATAAATAGTATTAAACATAATTTAATTGTATTGAAAGTATTTTTAAAGACAAAAATTGTTTAAAAAATGCAAGAAATCATTGTAAGATGAATACAAAACAATTTAGGAAAAGTCCATTTTCTTAAAATTATACTACTCTGATGTTGACGAATTATAACAGTTAAAAGACAGTGATCATCAGTTTGTTTAAGAAAAAACAAAACAAAAAAAAACATTTTTGAGGACATTAAAAATAAAATTCAGACTTTTTGATCCAAGTGTTATCTTTTGTGTTGAAGTTCTAAGCTGTTCTCAACGGAGAATGCTTGTTGACATATGTCACACGCATAAGGCTTCATTTTGTATGAGACTTTATATGTTCCTCGAACTCATGCTTGAAAAAAAAATGCCCTGTCACAAATATGACAATTTAATCCTATAATTTTTTTGTGACTGTAATAATGTTTATTTAGGCTGATATCAGTGGGAAATTCCATTTTGCATAAATCACATTCAAATTTAATTCCTTTTTCAATAGTATTATGTTTTCCTTGGACCACACATGTTTGTTTAATTTGCTGCTTACTATGGCATTTCAAACTGCTTTTCTCACTTAGTGCTTCGTTAATTGCATTAAATGTTTTTAATTTTCGATTTTTATGAGTACTATCATGTTTATCTAAAAGATCCTTTTGAGTAAATTCCAAATTAAACTCATCACAATTATATAGTTTTTTTTCGTCATGCACACATTGCTGCTAACATGAATATCGTAACTCTTCTTACTCAAAAATGTCGTATTACACCTATAACATTTATAAGGTTTTTCATTGCAATGAATACGATAACGCACAATTAAAAGCCGATTTGTACTTAAAAGCACTATTACCATGATCATATTTATCAGGTTTTTCATCTTTGTGAATCCGAGCGTGACCTTTCAAGTTGTCTTTCATTGAAAATTCCGTATTATATTGTTCACATGCATACGACTTTTCTCCTGTATGTGTCCGATAATGTTTTTTTAAGTGGTCTTTCCTTGAAAATGCCTTATTACATTGTTTACACACATACGGCTTTTCTTCTTTATGTGTGCGAGCATGCCTTTTTAAGTGGTCTTTCCCTTGAAAATGCCTTATTACATTGTTTACACACATACGGCTTTTCTTCTTTATGTGTGCGAGCATGCCTTTTAAGTTGCTTTTGTCTGAAAATGCTTTATTACATTCTTCACACACAAACGGCTTTTTACCTGTATGTTTCCGATAATGCCTTCCAAATAGGCTCTTCTTGCTAAATGTTTCTTCACAGACGTCACACCTGTGCACATTACTCTTTTTGTGACTAGAATAATGTTCTTTTAAATCAGTCGCATTTATAAATTCTACATTACAAATATTACAAATCATGATGTTTATATCAAAGGAAATATATGTTTAATTGTAAATATTATAAATTACAGTAAATTTACAAAAACAATAGTTTTTATAATCGATCAGATTAATTAATTAAAATATAAATTATATCAAACTGTCAGCAAAATAAAATACAATATTCATAAATGCATCATTAATTTAAAAATACTTGCGCCAAGCTCTTGTTATCGTGAAAGAATGTGTTTTCTTTGCTAAAATGGCACAGCTAAAAACTCCAGATAATTAATTTCCTCCTTTGTTATAACTTGACTTGGCTCGACTTGTCTTGATTTGTGACTTTGAAATTTTTGCTCACTAATGTTGCTTTATTTCAATTTGCCAAATGCTATCAACCCAAAAAATGAGATGATGACCGAAAGTGTTTAATCAAGCAATTAGAATGACGAAAACTCTTTACGCCACGATTGTCTTTCGAATTTGAAAGATCTCATTTTGAGTTTTGACCTTTACTTTGTATTAGATGAATAATTGCATAGTATTGCTGCCAACTAAAAGAAGCAAAATAAATATACTTAGTAAATATCAAGATAAAAGTAGATTAAATAATTGATTTATAAGATCGCAACGACAGAAAAATTAGATGGAAAAATAACAGAAACGAAATTTAGAGCTGATATCAAATGCTATATATCTCCAAGTCAAGTCAAATGATTTAACATTTATCTACGAAGACTCTAACAATACATCATTTTTTACTACATTTTTCATTGAAAATGCAATATTGTTCAAGTCCTGCAATTATTACTTATTAATGAGATACAATCATCTTTCCATGAATCTTATACTGTCATTAGAAAAATATATGAATAGCGGTTCTTGTATGAAATTTGATCGAATCCAGATTTGGTCACGTAAATTCACGTCATATTAATGTCACAAAGTTTCCGACAATTCCTAGCGTTTGCGCAGACAGTTGAAATCTGAATAGTGGAAAATGTTTATTTAATGTTTAAACTTAATTTGTCAACCGCAACGTGCCTAAAATCCATACCTACAGAATCGTAGTTGTTACCAACGTATAAGTTTAGTATTAGCTTCTACTTGTGTCAGCTTCCTAAACACTCAGAAAAGCACCAGCTATCCTTTTGCTACATCTGAGGTATTTACCGGCCAGATGAATTATAGGAAGTCTCACGAGTGACTGAGCGGGAGATTGCGCCAAGAACAATTTACTGCTATCTTCAATTAACTTTTTTTTTTTTTTATTTCAGGGACAGTAAATTCACTAGGGGTTGAAAATGTATTGTAGAAATCATTGTAATTTGTATAAAGTTCTCTGCTTTTATACAACAAAAAC
Organism: Caerostris extrusa; assembly: GCA_021605095.1. Classification (NCBI taxonomy): domain Eukaryota; kingdom Metazoa; phylum Arthropoda; class Arachnida; order Araneae; family Araneidae; genus Caerostris; species Caerostris extrusa. The sequence goes on along the minus strand of BPLR01000411.1, from coordinate 23,036 downwards.
CAGGATGTAGGACGATGTTTTCGTCGAGGGTCTCTGGGAAAACTGGACGCAAAAACCTTAACAATATTACCAAATCTTAGCAATATTACCAAAAAAAATTTGAATTTTCCAATGTCTAATTCAGTTTCAGTCCATAAACATTTTCGAAAAAAATTGGCGATGAAAGTGTTACAGCTCATTTTCTGTGAAAATTAGCATGGTTGTATTTCCCAAATTTTCTTTGGATAAAACGTCAACATCTTTACTTCTCAGTTTCAAATTTTCTTCAAAAGTTTCAATCATGGCAGTGGCGTGGAAGTTTGTTAATGATTCTCAATCCACGTTGAAATGTAGGACCTCCTCTAATTAGCCTAAAGGATGCACATAATGAACCTATAGTGACAAACCTAACCAAACCGTCAAACGTTTCGTAGACTGTTTGGTGTCGTTGACAGTACAACGGTAATATATTTTGAGCGTTTCTTTGGGTGTCGTTTCGGATTCCTGGATTTCCAAATATTGTGCAAATGTTTGTTCATTTCTCTTTCTACTGTTGTAATCGTCGTAATCTACACTCATGTCCATAAATTAAGGATAATTCAGAATCACACAGAAATTGAACTCTAAAATAAAATTTCACCTGTAGAATTATCACACTCATCTTGAAGAAGAATAGGCAAATTACAGGAAACCACCAGATGGTGCGGAGAGTACGTCACAATGACGAGAGTGTAAGAGAGGGGTATATAAGGAATGGTGGCAAAGAAGTAAAATTGTTCACAAGCGCTTTAAAAGCCTTTCAGTGCAATAACCGCATAGTTATGGCACAAATGAAGCATTTGGATGGTTTTTTACGTGGTAGAATTATCGGACGACTGGAATGTGGACGTACCCAGCTGGAAGTATCCGAGGAACTTGGAATCGCCCAGAGTGTCCTCTCCAGGCTTTGGCAACGATTCCAAGATGATGGTAATGTGAGTAGATGTTACAGCACAGGTCGCCCCCGAGTTACAACGCCGAATGAGGACCGGTATTTAGCAGTTACTGCCAAAAAACAGACGGAGCACAGCATCAGACCTGTCTCGTCAGCTCTCTTCAGCTACCGGCGACAGTTTCAAGGCAGACCGTGTACAGACGCTTAGGGCACATTGGTCTATATGCTTGTAGGCCTGTCAGATGTTTTCCACTTACCGCAACTCACTGTCGCCTGCGATTGCCCTGGAGTAGAGAGCATGCATTGTGGACACCGCAACAGTGGTCATGTGTGATGTTTTCCGACGAGTCCAGGTTTAGTTTGCAGTCTGATTCACGCCGGACTTTCATATGGAGAGCGCCAGGTACCCGTTACCACCAAGAGAACACCATTGAACGACACCGTTACGGTGGTGCAGGATGGCTCGTTTGGGAGGAATTATTCTTGGTTCCAGAACTGACCTGCATGTTCAGAGTGTAACGATGACAGGCCACATCTATCGGGATGTCATTCTGGACCAACATGTACGTTTGTTTCGGGCTGCCATGGGTGCTGAATTTCTGTTTATGGATGACAACGCCCGTCCTCACCGTGCAAACATTGTAGACGAATGCCTTCAATTGGAGGATATCACCCGTATGGATTGGCCAGCATACTCACCGGACTTGAATCCAATAGAGCATCTGTGGGATATGCTCCGACGAATTGCAGCCCGTCAACCCCTTCCCACCTACCAACCGGAACTTCGGAGGGCATTGCTGGATGAGTGGTGTAATATTCCCCAAGATCAGATTGGTATTTTGATACTCAGCATGTCTAGGCGTTGTAAGGTCTGTATTGCATCGTCCGGGAGACATACTCCATATTAACCATCATACTAACCATGTTATACTGTTTTTTGTAAATAGGTTCTTTTTTGAAATTTGTTCCAGGGAGTAAAAATCGCAATTTTTATTAATTATGTCAAACATATAGCATCTTTTTTTTTGCTCTTTACCTTTTTGTTTAATAAATATACTTTTTACAAATAAGTCAAATTTGTCTTGCTTCTTTCTCTTTCTTTGCCTGAACTTCATTATCCTTAATTTATGGACATGAGTGTACTTTGTTATGATAGAAATAAAATTGATTTTTCGCCTAGGTGTCTATTTTTATATCTTATAATATTAAATCAATAATCATCTGGTCTGATAATGCTTACGGTTAAGTATGTAGAAATGTTTTTCATAAATTACATATTGAGAAAGAAAATTTTTCTTGTATGAAATTTTATCATTACACTGTAACAAATACATTTACAGTTGTAAATTTAAATCCAAAATATGCTGAACATTCTTTCAATCATAAATTAAATGACCAACTAAAAATAAAATTTACATTCTTCATTGAGTTTTTCCATTATCTAACAAATATTTACTCAAATTACTTTGTTACTAAGCAATTCTATGGATGGTTGATAAATATTGAGTATTTCTCCAAATTAAATATTAAACTAATAGAGATCCTATTAAGTGTAGAATTACTAAAATTTGAATTGAATGAAAATGCATCTGTTGATTGTCTAATTTGAAAACTTGGCTAAGTTTCTAAAATTTTTATGTACAGATTACAAATTGCTAATATCATAATTTTATAGTAGCTTTCATATCAGTCAGATGACTTGAAATGCATAATCTATACGGTTCTTTTAATTATTAATTAAATTTACAGATTATTGCGTAAAAACAATGTAGCACAGTAAGGATGTGTAACGTCTACAAAAGTCTGAATACTTTTAACAGTCGCTTTTAAAACGTTTTCTTTATTATTCAAATAGTTTTGAAGAATTTCATTAACACAAAACATTTAAAATTACTTTACTTAAAATCATGTAGAATAATTTAAATTATCTTTCATCAACTGTTCAAAAATTTCCTTCATTAAAATATTTCAATTGAAATTAAAATATTTCACTACACAAAATAATATAAATAATTTTCAAACATTTGATTCGAATGATGGAATTAGATTCATTTCAATGGTTTACATTTACATTTTATCGTTTCTGTATTTGTTCAGAATAGGCTCAAACTATTATTAAATCTTTAACGTAGCATAATATCGTGGATACAGCTAAATAACGACTAATAATTAAACAGTTTTATTTCCAAAGGAGAAATATCCGTTTTAATGAAATTTACATTTATTTAATATACTTAAGTAAAAATTAATAATAAAAGTGAAATTCGATAGATTGAATTGTTCCAAATCATAGAGTAAATTTAATGATAACTATGATAAATAAAAGTTACTTATTTCCCATTTTATGACTCGGAAATTTTTTTCTAACTATAACAATGTGTCATAAAAAATATAACTAACTATAAAAATATTTAAAAATGTGTAATTAATTAGTTTCAGCGTTAACAATGCTTTTCCTCAATGCAAAAGTATGCGTCGGTAAAAGAAAATCTGTTAAATAGATAAAAATACAGTAAAATATTTTAGAGGCAAAAATTGCGTTTTAACAGTTGGTTAAAAATAGATTTTATTCTTTTAATAAACACCTACAAATGTAATTCTTTCCGAAATAGAAGATTATTAATTTTCCTTACATAATTCTTAAAGTGTTAATAGAGCGAGATCCGTCTTCACTAACCGAGAAAAAACATAGTAATATCATTAAAATTAAGTTTAAGAACTGAGTTTTGATTAAATAATTATCAGTTTACGTCTTGAAATAAATAATAAATCTTCAAAAACCTACTTGATAAAGAATTATAAATTGTTTATTTAAAGATATAATTACAATATTTAGTTTTAATTGTAAAAAATTTTCAACAATACAAATCTTTATAAAAGCGCAGAGCATAAAAATTACTTTATTATTTAATTTTAAAACATAGCATTCATGAAATATTTCATTCATTTTTGACATAAAATTTAACATCACATGGAATTAATCAAGAACTACAAGGATGAAAGTCCTATTCGTATTAAAAATTTAAAAAATTTTTACAATGAATAAAATGAAAAAAAAAAAAAAAAAATCAGTTAACAAGAAGTGTAAAACACGCATACATTTAAACTTCCCATATTCGAATTGGAAAGATTTTATAAATTTGAAAATGAGCATTACATTTAACAAATATTTGCATACAATTCATTATTAGATAATTCCTATATAAAATTTCTAGCTGTTTAAAATAAATATTAATATTATTAAACATAATTTAAATGTTTTATGTCTTTTAAAATACAATCAATTTCTGTAATTTTCAAACAATTTCTAATATTAATAACAAACAATTAAGAAAAGTCTTTTATTCCAAACATACACTACTCGTAAAATAACAAAATATAACAGTTAAAGCAAACAATCATCAGTTTGATTTAGAAAATCAAAACAGAAAAAAATTTTCATAATTATGGCATGGAAAATAAAATTCAGATGTTGTTGTCCGAGTGTGAACTTTTGCAGTCAAATTTCAAGATGTTCTCTACAGAGAATGCTTGTTGGTGTATGCCACACCCAAAAGGCTTGTAGTTTGAATGAGTTTTTACATGTTCCTCGAACTCGTGCTTGAAATAAAATATCCTGCCACAAATATGGCAAGTTCCTATTAGGTTTTTCATGTGACTGAAAAAATTTTCATTTAAACTAATACGAGTATAATAGGGAAATTGCATTTTATATAAACCACATTTAGACTTTAATTCTTCGTCAATAGTATTATGTTTTTCTTCAACCATAGTTGTTTGTTTCTCTTGATGCTTACTATGGCATTTAAACTTCTTTTCTGTCTTGGAGATTCGTAAATTGCATTACAGGTTTTTATTTTTCTATTCGTATGTATACGAGCAGGCATATTTACAAGGCACTTTAGCGAAAACGCCGAATTACAATTTATATTTATATGGTTGTATGTTCATACGAACATTTTTGTGTTGAAAGATACCATTTGTTTTAAATTCTTCATTATACGTATAGCATTTATCAGATTTTTCATTTCTATGAATACGATTGAGATCAATTAAATTAGAATTTGTCTTAAACGCACAATTGCAATTATCACATTTAAAAGGTCTTTCATCTTTGTGAACTCCAGCGTGAGTTTTTAAATTGTCTTTGCTTGAAAATGCCGCATTACATTGTCCACACACGTATGGTTTTTGCCTGTGTGTTTCGATAATGTATTTCAAATTCGCTCTTCTTGCGAAATGTTTTTCCACATACATCACACATACACCTTACTCTTTTGTGACTAGAATAAAGTTCTTCTAAATCACACACATGTATAAATTCTTCATCACGATCATTACATATCATGATGTATAAATCAAAGGAAATATATGTATAACTATAAATAGTATAAATTACAATAAAGATACAAAAAAATATTACCTTCTATAATCCATCAGATTAAATAATTAATATATAAATTATATCAAAAAATTAACACAAAATACAGTGATCAAAACTGCACCAAATAATTGCAAGAAATACTTGCTTCACGGTTCTTGTTGCCTTGAAAGAATGTGCTTTCTTTGCTAAAAAGGTGCAGCTAAACTTTATCAGTGCAATTATAATGGAACTCCTGACAATTAATTGAATCGAATGTTACTATTTGACTTCAATTGTCTTGATTTGGGCTCGATATTTGTCTTGATATTTTTGCTCACTAAAGTTGATTTATTTCAATTTACCAAATGCTATCAAAATAAAACGGAAACTGTGAGGATAACGAAATATTTTTAATCAAACAATTAAAATGAAGAAAATTATATAAGCCACGACTGTCTTTCGAATTTGAATGATCTCCTGTTGAGATTTGACCATTAGTTTGTATTAGATGAATAATAATTGCATGGTATTGCTGCCAACTAAAAGAAACGAAATAAGTATAATTAATAAATATCAAGATAAAATTAGATGAGACTATTGATCGACATCTGATTAGTGCTGACATCAAATATTTTAACATTTATCTTCCAAGGCTTAACAATACATCATTTTTAACGACAGGTTACGAGAAAAATTCAGTATTGTTCAAGATTAGCAATCCTTAATCACTTATCAAATACAGTCATCTTTCCATGATTCAGATATAATCATTAGGAAAAATATATGAGCAGTGGTCCCTGTTTGAATTTGTTCATTGGGGTGCAAGATGGCAGAGTGGCTGGCGCTCTAGCGCTCTGTACCATAAGTTTCGGGTTCGAGTCCCTTTGGTGCCGTTGATGATCGCCGTGCTTCGGCATCCACTTTAAACCGTAGTTCTCGGTCCAACATGATCGTAGAGCGTTACGGGGGTATTGTTACTCCGCGTCCGTAGCTTATCTTCAAGTACACGCACCTCCTGGGTAGTGCTAAGTCATTAACGTCGCTGCAGAGCTTGTCTTAGGGCGTCGAAGACAACTGTCTAAGTGTTTGCCAGCAGCATTAGATAAAAAAAAAAAAAAAAAAAAAAAAAAAAATCACCACGGCAGAAAATTAGAAGAAAAAAATAAATTTAGATGTTATATCAAGTGTTTTAAAATTTATCTTCCAGAACTTTAACATTATATCATTTTTATTACATTTTTTTAGGGAAAAGGAGGTATTGTTGACGTCCTACTATCCTTAGTTAGTAATCAGATACAATCATCTTTCCATGATTCTTATACAGTCATCAGAAAAATATATTGGGGTTTCCTATAGGAAATTTTATCGAATCCAGATTGGTCATGTAAATTCACGTCATATTTAATTTATAGAGTTTCCTGCAATTACAGACTAGCGTGTGCCCAGACAGTTGAAATCTGCAAAAAGAAAAATGTTTAATTTGCTTGAATGTATATTTAATGTTTAAACATATTTGTTGATTGCTTCATGCCTACAATCCATGACAACGGAATCGAAGGTGTTACCACCGGATCGCGCAACATCAATTTTATACTTTTGCCATCAAAACCCACGAGCTATCCTATTGTTTCATGTTAGGTATTTGCCGCCCAGATGGATTTTACAGAATCTCGCGAATGACTGAGTGGGAGGTTGCGCCAAGTACGATTTACAGCTATTTGCACTTAACTCGGTTTTGATATCAGAGACCGTAAATTCATTACACGTTGAAATGATATTATAGAAATCATTGTAATTTGGGTACAGATCACAACAAAACCAGGATGTAGAACGATGATTTCGTCAATTGTCTCTGACAAAACTAGACTCGAGAAACCAGATTTAAAAAATATTACCAAAAAAATCAATGCCTACTTCAACAAACATTTTGGTAAACATTTTTCGCAAAAAATAGTTGATGAAAGTGTTACAACTGATTTTCTGTGAAAAAGTTTTCATGATTGTAATTTCCACATTTTCTTTGGGTTAAACTTGAACATCCTTAAGAGTGGGTTTTAGATTTTCGTCAAATGCTTCAATCATGGAGGTGGCTGGATGTTTTTAGTAGTACTGAATCCACGTTAAAATATAGGACCCGATCTAATTAGTCTAAAGTGTGCACAATATGGATCTAGAGCGACCAACCTAACTAAACCGTCAAACGTGTTTTAGGTTTCCACTTTACACAACAGCCACATATATTTCAAGCGTTTCTTTGGGTGACGTTCGGATTCCCGGCTGTCTAAATACTGTGCAAATGTTTGCTCATTTCTCTTTCTACAGTTGTATTCGTCGCCATCTAAATTAATATCTTGCTTGTTCTTGAGGTGTAGATTGTATAACGCACTAATGGCCTAATGGCCGAGTGCCTAGCGCTCTGGTGCTCGGTCTCACAAGTATCGGGTCCGAATCCCGGCGGTGCCATGGATGCTTGCACTCTTCTGCTGCATCAGTTATCCCCAAGGTTGCTCAGACAAGTTTGTTTCTGGTTTCCCAAGCTTCATCAATCTTTTTCACACATGTATATAAAACATCCTCGTCCTGCAGTTGATCCTATATCTGAAATGCAGGAGGTCATCTTATACCAAGACCTAAATTTTTATTCCAATTTAATAGAAAACGAATTTAGTGTTATGACTTGTAGGGTGGTGCTGTTGGACTTTTATACACTCAAATCAGAATACTACAAAGGATGCGATTCCTTCCAACTAATATCCCGCTGGTAGTCGAACCCGAAACCTGTGACACCGTACGTCCTAATTATTTCCACTTAATTAATTAATAACTTTTTGATGAGGCGATTGCAGTTATGGAGGGTCATTGAGTTCGGGAGATTTATGAAATGCAGCATAGTTATAATCATAGAAAAAATTGGAAATCTAAACTTTTAGAAAAAGTTCTTTTCAAATAAGATTTATTAATTCATTTTTAAATACTTCGTTATTGCACATACTGTTAAATTTTCACAACGTAATTCTTTTCAGTCCATATGCAGACTTTTTTTCTTCGGGTGAAAAAAATTTTTCTCTTCCCTTCGTTAAGTTCTGATCGTACTTGCTTAGAATTCTTTTTCAAAATTTAAATAAATATATAAATAGTAAAAATATATTTAATTTAATTAATCTTTTCTCAATGATCAAGAGCCATGTACTTAATCCTAAAGCATGGCATTTAGTTTATATGATCAGATGGTTCATTATATTTGAAATAAAATTGACTGATGTAAGATGCACATATGCTATTTGCAGATGTAATGTGAACTTAACGAACTAATATGAAATTCTTTCCAGTAATATATGCATAAACAAAGGGATGAGGAAATACTTTTATACATCGTATTTTATATTTTAATATGAATCTGGAGGACATATATTTTTTTCCATATCATGCATAAAAAATGCCACAAACACGATTTAACAGAAAAGGATTAGAGTGCACTGTTTGGATATAAGGTTATTCTTCATCTAACTATTCTTCATCTATCTACTATCTAAACTTCATCTAAACCATCTACTGCACTCATCTACTTGTGTGCACTGTTTTCTATCACTGTTTGGATATAAGAATATTCTTCATCTAAACTATTGATACTTATTGTTTGTAAATTCATAATTTCATTTATCAGAAATGCAATTTTTATACAAATTGCGTGACACGCAAATTGATGATATGTTTACAATGTAGCACTAATTTATTAATATAAAAAATGTGTATATTCTTCAAAAATTAGTATATAATTTTTCAAAAATACAGACAGATAAAAGTCATATTCTAACAAACAGTAAATAATTATACAAAAATAGCAAAATAAATTTATAAAATATACGTATTTATAAGAATGTAAAAAGATGAGTCTTGTAATATTTTATCTTTTTAGAATAGAAATTACATTTTTTTTCGCCTATGTGTATATTTTAATTATTTTCCAGGACAAATCTGGAATTTAAATAAAGTTCACTCTTATATTGTGGAACTCCTCTTTACTTATATTAATAAATCAATGATCATCTGGTCTGACAATCATTGCCGTTAATATGCATTATCTTTTTCCCATAAGTTATATATGAGGAATAAAATTTTGCTTGTATTAAATTTTATCATTACACTGTAATAAATTTAACCACTATTTTAAAATTAAAATGAAAAAATGTAAAATAATTTTTGATTCATAAATTAGATAATCCAAATAAATCTAAATTTTTATATTTCCTTATTGAATTTTTCCTTTGCTTGCAATAAATTTATTTATATTACTTTTCTAACTAAGCAATTTTTGTCATGGGTGCAAAATATGAGAGTATTTCTCAAAATTAAAGATTATCTAACCGTCACCTCATTCAAAGTACAATTATTAAAATATGAAAGTTTTCAAAATGTGTCTGTTGATTAATTGTCCAATTTAAAAACTTGCCAAAGTTTTTAAAATTATTATGCACGGATTATAAATCTTAAAAATTACATTAACTTATAGAACTTTCCTATTATATATTATTAGTCGAATCACTTGAAATGCAAATGTTTAGTGTTCTTTTAATTATTAATTAATATTGCAGATTACTGAGTGAAACAATGTCGCACAGCAATGATTTATAATGTATACCAAGTCTGAATACTTTTAACAGTCCCAAAATATTTTCTTTATGTAACACGTCAAAACTATTTGAATAATAAGTACAAAATATTTTCAACTATTTAACTATTTAAAATCATGTAGAATTATCGAAATAACCTTTCATCAACTGTTATTCATATTTAAAACCTTTCACTTCATCAGACAATATTAATGGTTTTAAAAACTTGATTCGAATCATGGAATTCGATTTATTTCAACGTTTTTACATTAACAATTTAATGTTGCTGTATTTGTTCAGAATAAGCTCAAACTAAATCTTTAACATAACTTAATATCTTTGATAAAACTAAATAGTTATTAAAAACAGTTATTTTCTTCAGAGCAAAAATTTCACGTTTTAACAAAATGTACACTTCTTTATTATACTTTGAAATCAAATTATAATAGTTCTTGTTATCTTGAACAATGTTAACAATGAAATTCATTGGATTAAATTGTTCCAATTCATATAGTACATAAGGTACTTATGATAAACACAATATAAATTATTTCCCATTTTACGTAACAGAAATTTTTCAGTATAAGTATTACAAAATGTGAAAAAAAAAAAAAAAAAAAAAAACTAACATCATAAAATTGACTTATAAATTTGGATTTCTTATAAATTACTGGATAAATTATAAGTAAACCAATAATACTACTAGTAATTTATCTGCGATAGATTACAGATAAATTACCTATAAATTTGGATAATAATACATATTCTTTTCTAACATTGCGCAATGCTTTCTCAATGCAATAGCATGTGTCTGTGCGAGAATATTCGAATTCTTGATAGCAATCCTGTCAAATAGTAGATAAGAAATACAGTACACAATTTGAAATGCTCAAATGTGCTTTTAAACAAGCGATTAATTATATTTTTATTATTTTAATAAACGTAATTCTTTCTAATCAGAAAAATTATTATTTATCAGTACATAATTCTTAGAAGGTGATAATGTGTTATCTGTCATAACAAACTAAAAAAAAAAAAATATCTCTACGCATCATCAAAATTAAATTTAAAATTAAAAATGAATTTTTATCAATTATGAATTAACTTTTTCATGAAACAAATAAAATCTTGAAGAAAGCTCGTTAAAGGATTCTAAATTGTTTATTTAAAAGTACATTTAGTCATACAAATTTTTGAAAAATATAATATCATATAAATGCGCAGAGCATACAAAATTACTGTATTTAATTTAAAATATAGAATTGGTAAAATATTTTATTCATTTTTATACATAAATTTGTACATTGAACACATTGAATTTGAACACATTGAATTTATAAAAAGCTACAAAGACGAAATCCATATTGGTATTAAAATTTAAACAATTTTTAGAACAAATAAAATGACAAAAAATCAATTAAATACAAGATGTTTAAAACACGCATACATTAAACCTCTCATATCCGAATCGAGAGATTTCATTAATTGAAAATGAACTTATCATTTAACTAGCATTTGTATACAAATTCATTATGGGATTATTCCCATATAAAATATCTAGCTGTTTAATATTTACATAAATAGTATTAAACATAATTTAATTGTATTGAAAGTATTTTAAAAGACAAAAATTGTTTAAAAATTGCAAGAAATCATTGAAAGATTAATACAAAACAATTTATGCAGAACAATACAAACAAATCGATTTTCTTAATATTATACTACTCGGATATTGACGAATTATAACAGTTAAAAGACAATGATCATCATTTTCTTTAAGAAAAAAAAAAAAAACATGTTTGAGGACATTAAAAATAAAATTCAGATTTTTTTTTTTTTTTCCGAGTGTGAACTTTTGTAGTGGAATTTCAAGTTGATCTCTTCAGAGAATGCTTGTTGACATATGTCACACACATAAGGCTTGCATTTTGTATGAAACTTTATATGTTCCTCGAACTCATGCTTGAAAAAAAATGCCATGTTACAAATATGGCAAATTAATCCTACCTTTTTGTGACTGGAATAATGCTTATTTAGGCTGATATGAGTGGGAAATTGCATTTTACATAAATCACATACAAAATTAATTTCTTTTACATCAGTATTATGTTTTTCTCTGACCCCACATGTTTGTTTCGCTTGCTGCTTACTATGGCATATGAAAGTTCGTTTCTGATTTAGAGCTTCGTTATTTGCATTACTAATTTTTATTTTTCTAGCCGCATGTATACGAGCATGCTTATTTAAAAGATACTGTTTCGAAAATGCAGAATTACACACATTACATTTATACGGTTTTATGTTCGCGTGAATATTTTTGTGTTGAACTAAGCAACGCTTTGACTTAAATGTTTTATTACACTCTTCACATTTATAAGGTTTTTCCTTTCTATGAATAAATGTATGCGCATCTAAATTATCCTTTCGTTTAAAAACACTATTGCAATATTCACACATGTAAGGTCTTTCATCTTTGTGAATCCGGGCATGATCTATTAATTTGTCTTTCCTTCCGAATGCCTTATTACATTGTTCACAGACATATGGCCTTTCTCCTGTATGTGTCGCAGCATGAGTTTTTAATCCGCTTTTACTTGAAAATGCCTTATTACATTGTTCACAGGCATATGGCTTTTCTCCTGTATGTGTCACAGCATGAGTTTTTAATCTATCTTGCCTTGAAAATGCCTTATTACATTGTTCGCACTTATAAGGTTTTTCTCCTGTGTGTGTCCGATAATGAATTTCCAACTTGCTCTTGTCTCTAAATGTTCTTTCACATACATCACACTTCTGTTCCTTACCTTTTTTGTGACTTGAATAATGTTCTTCTAAATCAGTTGCATGTAGAAATTCTTTACCACAAATAGTACAAATCATTATGTTTATATCAAATGAAATGTATATTTAATTATTAGAAGTATAAATTACAAGTATAAAAGTAGTATAAAATAAAATATTTCCATTTATAATCCATCAGATTAAATAGTTTGATTTTAAATTACATAAAAAATTTCTCAATCGATATAATAATCAGAAGTGAACCATTAATTTAAAAATATTTGCTCCACGCTATTGTTGTCTTGAAAGGAATAGCGGTGTCAGTTTAGTGCAGAAGCCACAAACTTCCTTAGACAATTTTGATGAAACTAGTTTAAATGAATATCGTTTGTCATTACTTCACTTGACTTTGAGATTTATGCTCGGGTAGCTGCTTTATCTCAATTTATCCAATTACTCTTGAGAAGAAACCAGAAACAGAAATAAGAAAAGATAATACAAATAAAAACAAATCTTCAGATAATCAGTGTACTTTGATTGATTTCAAAAGTATTAATGAAGAAGAACCGAAATGTGGTGTGCAGAATTTCTGTCACTAAACAATACAAATAATTTAATGCGCACACACACACACGCAGAAAATCTACGTAATTTTTTGTAGAAAATTAATTAGTCATATAGTTTCATAATAAAGTTCGTCACTTCTATCAAATAACCAAGAATAGGATAAGACTTTATATCCAAAAGCCTGTTTTAGCTTTTCTCTTTGTACGTCATTATTAGTGCATTGGAATAAAATATGTTCCTCGGTTTCAGGATTTTTGCAACTTGAACATAGTGGAGATCTTATTCAAATTTATTGAATAAAAACCTAATTTATTGAATAATATCTGCTTTTTAGAAGGACAGGTTTTGGTGCGAAATCTTGAAATTAGTACTTCTTCTTTACTATTGATAGGTAAGAGACGACGAGTTGGATTGATACTATTTAAATGCATCAGATGCCATGCGTAGTATCCTTTGTTCCATTGTTCATCTGAGGTTTTAAATGTTGTCTTTTTTTATGGTAGATGATGTCTTCCGGTGAAATCAATTTAAAATCTTTGTATCTCGAGTGGATTTTGCTAAGGAGTCTGCTCGTTCATTTACATGTATACCAACGTGAGCTGGAATCAGAGGAATTGTAAGGATAAATGGAGTACAGGTTTTATTTGATATGATTTCCAAGAAATTTGATAACTGGTGTGGATTTAAAATTACAATTTTGAAGAGCTGGAAGGGCAGAGTGACTATCTGATAAAATAATATAATGGTGCGATTCGAGTGCATATGTTGAAATTGATAAAATCAGTGTGAGAGTTTCACCTGTAAAAATACTATTGTAATTTGAGATCTTCCCAGATGAAATTTCTTGGGAGAAAAAATTAATGCAAGAAATTAAGTGTTTGGTTGGAGTTTTGGAGGTTTCAGTTGCAAAAAGGATTTTGTTTTTCCAATTTTCCTCTATATATTGTTAAAGATCCTTAATTAATGGTGTAGTTGTTGGGTTTGGAAGGGTAAATTATCAAGATGAAAAGAAATTTTATCATTTTTATCAATGGGATGAAAATTGTGAATTAGAAAGGGGTGGTGTGTGAATTTTTCAAAAGGTCAGTGAAAATGGTTTGAAGAGACATTGGATGTTTTTCAAATGGGAAGAATAATTCTCTAATTTGAGAAAATAAGGGAGGGAGAGGATGGATCAAAAGAAATATGTTTTAGAAAAAACCGCTAAGGTAGCATAAACACTCTTTGGAAGAGTGTGATTTTGCCAACTTCTTTTTATAACACTGAAATAGTACTCCATTTGGGAAGAGCTGCCTCAAACAGTAAAGCGCTATTGTATACAATGGTGAGAATTTTGCGGTTGCTGGAACAAGAGGAAATAAAAATAGAGCCGTTTTCCAGAATCCTACGAATAGTGGAGTTTACACAATAACATCAAGGACACCCCCAAGGGTTTCCGACAATTGCTTTAATTTTTAAATTGCATTAAGTTTTGTTAATGAATTTCTTATGCGAAAAAATTAGACCAAGAATTTTGGTGGTTTGTTTCAAGGAATATTAGTGTTTTGAATTTGTAAATATCGATCTTGTTTTTTGTTTGAAAAATTAACTGCTTCAATTTTTTCTATTTGGAGAAGGAAATTCTAAGTATTACACCACGGTGAGATTTTATGTAATGAAAATTGGAGATTAAGAAGAAGTGTTTCAAATTTATAGTCACTGCTTAAAAGAAAGATGGCGTCAGCAAAACAGTATGTTTAGAGATGACTTCAAACATATCTCGCATGTAAATCGTGAAAAGGAAAGCCTGTATGGAAAACAATTTCATCGAAAACAATTTCATTCTCCATTTGACTATAAAATTCTTGTGTTGATGAAATTGTGGATCCACTCTGCTGCCGTGCCTTTGATTCCCAACTGTAAAAGTTTATAAATTAATCCATCTTCCCAAACGAAGTCATTAGCTGAAGAAATATCTAATTTGATAAAGATGAAATTTTTTTTTATATTCTTGGCCAAAAAGGCTTAAAAGGCTAAATTGTCTTTCATTCATTGAAGTACGCAGATCGTGACTCCTGAAAAACGAAGAAATATATTCACCCAAACGTCAACATGCATCCTTTACGCCTTCTGGATTCATCATTAAAGATGGAACATCCAGCTACTACACCAGAACACATTGGAAGCGCAAACCCAAATTACAGATATTTTCAGGCTCAGATTTCTTCTTTCAAAAAATCTTTTCAAATATTATTTGAAAATTTCACCATCGCACTTAATTCACTCGGAGAATCTTTGAACAAAATCTTTCAACCTTCAACTACAATACAAATATCCAACAACGAAGAAAAAAAGTTTTTTTTTTTTTAATGCAGCTTTCAAATACCTTGACAGTTGTCTTTTATGCCTTAAGGCAAGAGCTGCACAGATGTTACTTACATAGCACTACCCAGGAGGTGAGTGTAACTTGAAGATAAGCTATGGACGAGGAGTAACAATACCTACGCAACACTCAACGATCATGTTAGACCGGGGCCTACGGTTTAAATGAATTCGAACCACTACAAACCTCCATGTCACCATTGGGACTCGAACCCAAAACCTTTGGTACCTGGAGCCAGAGCACTGCCACTCTGCTATCAGGCTCCCCCAAAAAAAAGTTCCAACATCTAAGTTCGTTAAAAAATTAAGCATTTTTCAATGGAATGGAAGAAGCCTTCGAGCTAGTAAAACTATGGCTGTTCAAATTTCTTAATTAAACTCATATATTTGTAATTCAAGAGACCTTTCTTAACAACGACAACGTATTTCATTTACCACGTAAAATTATTTTTAAAAAAGACAGATATAACAGCACAAGAAGGGGAGCTTTGATTATTGCCATCGAATCTTCTATTTCTTATATCATTTTAAATTTCCTAAATCTTTCTCAATCCGATAGTAAAAACTAAGCAATCACAATTCCTGTTCATTAAGTTTTTTTTATCTGGAATATTTTTCTCCAAAAGATGAATTAAGCATTCATTGGCTAGAAGCAGTTTAAAAACAACTTCTTTCTTCTTGTATTATTCTTGGAGACTTCAATAGTAAACACCCTGTACTCAAATATTGCTCTTATGAAATTCTAATGAATTGGATGCTTGACAATCATTTTACAATCCTCAATACAAATACTCATCCTCATCCTCATCTTCTAGATTTATATATCACTAGGGCAGATATTTATCGTAACATTTCTTTCTGCTTGCATTCAGTCCCTTTTGAAAGTGATCATTTACCAATTCAAATGTCCTTCCAATTCAGTCATCAACTTAACAATTATAGACAAGCCATCTGTTGGCCCAAACTTCTTCAAGATCATGAAAACTTCTTACCTACATTTAAAACTTATCCTTAGTGACAAGATTTTCTTTCAACCATGTTACAAAATAATACATAAAACTATATTATTTTTCATAAACTATCTAAACCTTGGTGGAATTCAAAGTGTGAACATCTCTTCCTTCACAAAAGGAATCTTTTATATAAAACACGAAACTTTCCAGAGATTTCGGGATCATATAAGTATAAGAAAATTTTTGCTACTTTTCGTCGACTTATATCTCAAATGAAACGAAAATACTGGGATACAATCGGTAAATCTGCAAGTTATAATGAATGAGTTTATAAAATCATCTCATCAATTCACAACAGATATGGTACTCTTCAGATAAACACAATTTTTCGCACTAGCAATATCTCCATCATTTCAAACGTTTATCAAGCTAATTTCTTGGCATCCCATTTTAATAAATCATGCATAATACATTTTATTCCTTTGAGTTTTTCTGCAGATTCCTCTCTTAATTAATTCATACATTTTTCCTAGGGGTGCCTGATGGCAGAGTGGCTAGAGCTCTGGCGATCGGTACCATAGGTTTCGGGTTAGGGTCCCGGCGGTACCATGGATGTTAGTAGTGGTTCGGAATCCCCTTTAAGCCGTAGGTCCGTAAAATGGTCGTAGAGCGTTGCGGGGGTATTGTTACTCCGCGTCCGTAGCTTATCTTCAAGCTACACGCACACCTCGTTCGACCCTACTTCAAGCAACACTTAGTTTTTCCATTTTCTAATATAAATTCGCTCAAATTACTTTCTTACTAAGCAATTTTGTACATGGGTGATGAATATTTAATGTTGAGAGATCTCCAATACCTAACTAACAGAGTTCCTACTGAATGCAGAATTACTAAAATTTGAAATTAATAAAAATTCATCTGTTGATTAACTGTCTAGTTTTAAAACTTGCCGAAGTTTTTAATTCTTATGTAGAGATAACAAATTTTAAAAATTATAATAATTTATAGCAGCTTCCATACCTGTCAAATGACTTGAAATGTATACTGTGTAGTGCTCTTTTAATCTTACTTTTAATAGTCCCATTAATAGTCCTTTTTTTGCTCTTTAATAATACTTTTAATAGTCCCATTTAAAACGATGATTTATGCAATACGTTAAAACTATTTGAATAATAGCTCAGATAATTAAAATTACTTCACTATTTAAAAGTATTTAGAATTATTGAAATAACTTTTATCAACTGTAATTCATATTTAAAATATTTTGTTCATCGGATAATATTAATGGTTTTAAAAAATGTGATTCGAATCTTGAAATTCGATTCATTTCAATGTTCTACTTTTACATTTTATCGTTTCTGTATTTGTTCAGAACAAGCTCAAACTATTTTTAAACCTTTAACGTAGCAGAATATCGTGAAAACAGCTAAATAACGACTAATTTTTAAACAGTTATTTTTCCAAAGGAAATATATCCTGTTTTAATTAAATTTACATTTAATTAATATACTTAAGTAAAAAGTAATACTAAGAGTAAAATTCGTTTCATTAAATTGTTTCAACTCATACGGTCAATATATAGATAATTATGATAAATAAAATGTTAATTATTTCCCATTTTATAACGCGGTAATTTTTCTGTAAGTAAAACGATGTGTCATATTAAATATAAGCGCGTATAAAAATATTTAAAAAAATTTGTAACTAATTAGTTTCAGCTTTAACAATGCTTTTTCCTCAATGTAAAAGCATGTATCGATAAAAGAAAATCTCTTAAATAGATAAAAATACGCGTAAAATATCTTAGATGCAAAAATTGCTTTTTAACAGTTGTTTATTAAAATTATAAAATCATTTTTAGCCACCTACCATGTAATTCTTTCTAATGAACAGAAATTATTTTTCTATACTTAATTCTTATAAGGTGATAATAAGTAGAAAACTAGTACCGTCCTCAAAACTAATAAAAGATGTAAGGTAATATCGTATTAAATTAAAAATTAGTTCTGATTAATTATGAATTTACGCCTTAAAAAAAAATAATAAATCTTGAAATAAAAACTTTGTTAAAAAATTATGAATTAATTTTTTTTAAAATACTTTTAAAACTAAATATTGTAATTATAAACAAAAACTTTTGAAGAACATAAAATCCTTAAAAATGCGCAGATAATAAAAAATTACTTCATTATTTAATTTAAAACACGTCATTCATAAAATATTTTATTCATTCTTTAACAAAAAATTGAACACAACGATGAAAATTGAAATACAAAGAAATACAAAATCAAATATCAATTTGTACAATATTTGTCATCTTTGTATTTCAACTGTATTTGTATCAATTTATATTGTACAAATATTAACTTGTCCAATACAAATTGATACAAATACGAAAGTCATAATCGGACTAAAATTTAAACAAATTTTACAGTTAACAAAATGAAAAAAAAAAAAATCAGTTAAAACCAAGAAGTGTAAATTACGCATAGATTAAACTTCACGCATTCGAATCGGTAAGATTTTATAAATTTCAAATTGAACATTCCATATAACCAACATTTGCATACAATTCATTACTAGATAATTCCTATATAAAACTTCTAGCTGTTTAAAATTTTTCAACATAATTTATTTGTATTACGTCTTTTAAAAGTACAATGAATTTCTGCGTTTTCAAACATTTTCTAATATTAATCACAAACAATTTAGAAAAGCGTTTTTCCTAAAAATATACACTATTCGGATTACAACAAAATATAACAGTTGAAGGACAATAATCACCATTTTGTTTGAGAAACAAAAATTCATATTTGATAACATAAAAAAAAATTCAGATTTTTAACAGAGTGAGCACTTTTGTAGTGAAATTTCAAGCTGGTCTCAACAGAGAATGCTTGCTGGCATATGTCACACACATATGGCTTGTATTTTGTATGAGACTCAACATGTTCCTCGAACTAACGCTTGAAAAAAAAAATGTCCTACCACAAATATGGCAACTGAATCCTACCATTTTGTGACTGGAGTAATATTTATTTAGGCTGATATCACTGGGAAACTGCATTTTACATGAATCACTTTCAAAATTAATTTCTTTTTGGATAACAGGTTTTCTCGAACCACACAATTTGGTTTTTCTTGCTGCTTTTCATTGCATTTAAAACTGCTTTTCTGATTTGGCGCTTTGTTATTTACCTTACATGTTTTTATATTTCTATCTTTATGTATACGAGCATGAGTATTTAAAAGATCCTTTTTCGCGAAAATGTGGAATTACACACATTGCATGTATATTATTTTATTTTCGTGTGAATAATTTGGTGTCAATTTAACTTACTCTTTGTCCGAAATACTTTATTATACTCAACACATTTATAATGTTTTTCATTTCTATGAATCCTATTATTATGATGAATTAAAGTAGATTTTGTCTTAAAACTACTATTGCAATCATCACATTTATAAGGTCTTTCATCTTTGTGAACCGCAGCATGACTATTTAAGTTGCTTTAGTTTGAAAATGCTTTCTTGCATTGTTGACACACAAAAAGGTTTTTCTTGTGTATGTGTCCGAATATGATCACCAAGCGTGCTCTTTTTGCTAAATGTTCTTTCACATACATCACACTCATACACCTTACTCATTTTGTGAATACAATAACGTTCTTCTAAATCAGAAGCATGTATAAATTTTTCACCACAAATTTTAGAAATCCTGATGTTCATATCGTAGAAAATATATGTTTCAATATAAATAGAATAAATTACATTAAAGTTACAAATAAAATATTTCCTATCATTAAACGTCAGTCTAAATATTCAAAATATAAATTATATCAAATTGTTAACAAAATAAAATTCAATATTCAGAACTTCTCATTAATTAAAAAATACTTGTTTCACTCTCTTGTTGTCTTGAAAGAATTTGTTTTCTTTGCTAAAAAGCGCAACTAAACTTCATTGGCAATTATGAAAAACTCCTGACAATTAATTTCTTCGTATGATATTACGTGACTTGACCCTTCTTGATTTGTGGATGTGGTATTTTAGCTCAATAAATTTCTTTATTTCAATTTACAAAATGTATCAAAATAGATGAAACTGTTACGGTGAGCGAACATTTTTAATTACACAATTAAATAACGAAAATTCTTTACGCCACGATTGTCTTTCTAATTTGAAAGATCTCATGTTGAGCTTTGACCATTACTTTGTATAAAATAAATAATTGCATGGTATTGCTGCCAACTAACAGAAACCAAACAAATATACTAAGTAAATATCGATAAAATTAGATGAAACTATTGATCGAAAAGATCAAAACGACAGACAAATTGGATTGATTGGACAGATATTTAGATATGACAGCATATGCTTTATCATTTAATTTCCAAGACTTAACAATACAAAATTTTTTACTTCACTTTTCATGGAAAAGGCAGTATTGTTCAAGCACTGCAATCTTTAGTTATTAATCAGATGCAATCATCTTTCCATGAATCATATACAGTCATTTGAAAAATATGAGCTGAGGTTCCTGTTTGAAATTTGATCGAATCAGATTTGGTAATTTAGAATCACGTCATATTAATGGAAAATGTTTAAATGTGTATTTATTGTTTAAACTTACTTTATTAAGCGCGGCTTGAATACAATCTATGACTACGGAATCATAGACGTTACCACAGGATCATGAAACATCAAGAGCTTAAACTTTTGCTGGCTTCCTAAATAATAAGCAAGATCACGAGCTGTCCTCTTGCTACATCTGAGGTATTTACCACCCAGATGGCTTAAACAGTGCTTCGAGTGACTGAGCGGGAGATTGCACCAAGTACGATATACTGCTATCCTCAATTAACTCGATTTTGATTTCAAAGATCGTAAATTGACAAGATTGTAAAAACGTTTATTGTTATTTGGGTACTGCTCTCTGCTTTGAAACAACTAAACAATGATGTAAGACGCTGTTTTCGTCGAGGGTCTCTGGGGAAACTGGGGGGAGAGAAACCAGGCTTTAAAATGTAGGGAAAAAAACTTGACTTTTCTAGTGTTTAATTTAATTTCAGTAGGTATACATTTTTCGCAAAAAATTGCAGGCAAATGTGTTACAACTCTATTCTGCCCAAAATGTATCACGGTTGTAATTTCCTAATTTTCTTTGGGGGAAATTTCAACAGTCCTGTGTGTCAGTTGAGCATTTTTCTCAAACGTTTTAATCCTGACTTTCGCATGGATGTTTGTTAGTGGGTCGGAATCCACGATAAACTGTAGGTCCCGGTCTAATTAGTGTAAAGTTTGAACAAAATTACCACAGAGGGCAACATACACCAAACCGTTAAACGTTAGTGCGTTGCCAGTTCAACGCCCGCATATATTTCAGGCATTTCTTTGTGTGTCGTTTCGGATTTCTGATTGTCGAATTGCTTTGCAAATGTGTACTCAATTCTCTTGCTGCTGTTGGAATATTTGCAATCTTAATAAATATCGTGTTTATTTGTGAGGAGCAGATTATTTAACGCACAGCTGTAGGGAAACTTTCCTACAGTTTTGAAGTCAATGAATCTAACATAGGCACGTCAAAAGAGAAAAAAAAAAAAATTCTGAGTTTCACCGTTTAGCTTGGAGTAGCATTCTTCAGAATTTATATCCTTATAGAGTCGTTTGATAATGGCTCCTATTTCTGCTGTGAATATTCGCCTAAAGAAAGGAACGGAATTTTAATCTTATATTTAAAATATAACTTTTTAGCTAGTCATCTATGATACTCATATTTCTTGACGGTGACAGGATAGTTATGAAATCTGTTAATGTACCATGAAGATTCGGCAGTGCAGTCTCCCCAATAACAAGTACATAGACTTTTGAACAAAACTATAATGCTCCAAGAGATCTATATCATTACTGCGTACCATGAAAGTAGATGTAGGTAGGTGTGAATGAAGGTAGATGGTTTTTTTTCAGATTCTACCATGACCGTTTAATATTCATGAGATTCACTATGATGAGATAACATTCATTATAGCTAGAGTTAAATTTAATTGATTAAAATATTGTACTCCCTCCCCACCTTCATACACAAACTGCAATTTTTAAAGGCATCGTTGCATGCTTATAATCACCTGCTGTTGTTTTTCTTCCTCTTTCTGTGTTTGTTTTGGGTTCAAATCTATGTAAGTCATATTTTCAGAATGTTCTCGAGATGCATCTTGGATACATGTATTGTACTCTTCTCATGCATCAATTCTTCCAAGGTTCCTCAGACAAAGGGTTCTCAAGCTTCCTCGATCATTTTCTCACATGTATATAAAACGTCCCCGTGCATCACTTGATCCTTTATCTGGAATGCGGGGAGCTAATCTTATACCAAGACATAAATTTTTTTCAATTTTAATTGGAAACAAAATGCAATGCAATGACTTGTCGCGATGTGATGTTGGACTTTTATACACTCAAATCAGAATACCTTAAAGTATTCGCTTCCT
>BPLR01000410.1:0-25993 GCA_021605095.1 Caerostris extrusa | reverse complement strand
TAAGTTTTCTTCTAAGTTCCGGAATGGGAAATGGTTCTTAGACTTTGACACGAAGTGGTGGAATTTAGGTGTGAACGCCTCCCTACCAAGGAAAGAGAATCAAGTTCTTTTTTATTACTTCAACAAGTTGAATTATTTTTCTTTAATTTGAATTTATTTCGTTCTTTAAGGAGTTCACAGATTAATATTAAATGCATTGCACCAAGTTGTTTTTAAAGGAAGTAGATAAGACAGTAGTGATAAGAGGATTGCTGTTTTGGGGGGGTTTTTTTTTGTTTTTAATTTTCGAATCTACACCAAGAATTCTACATTCGAA
Source organism: Caerostris extrusa (assembly GCA_021605095.1). NCBI lineage: Eukaryota > Metazoa > Arthropoda > Arachnida > Araneae > Araneidae > Caerostris > Caerostris extrusa. The sequence continues at coordinate 25,677 of BPLR01000410.1, read as the reverse complement.
TCGAATCAAGTGAAAGGATTAAGTTGACAACCAGGGGTGGGAGAACTGATACATACTACTATGTCTAAAAGTAAGACCAGTTTTTCAATTTAAATTTCCCTGGAATATGGTATTTCAATTTGGTTTTTTTTTACGTTGCTGGCACTGTCCTTGACATCTGTGTAAAAAATTTGACGTCATAATATTCATTAGTGTTTGAATTACGCTTGGTTTTGTGGGACAGCGTTAAAACTGATTCCGGCGATTTTGAAATGTCTCTTCAGTCGACTCAACGCGGTGTCCCCGAAGTGCTCATTTGAGTTTGAGAATAACCAAGAAGTAGCACGATGCTAAATCAGGTGAATACGGTGGTTGAAGAACGGTATGGGTTTCATTTTTGGCGAAAAGTCATGAAGAATCTATGCAGTGTGAGCAGGCGCATTCAGTGTTTTTCGGTACCAATCGAGATGACGCGTTTGAGGTCAAAATGGAATTGACCGATCGCGCTTTTGAAATTCCAACATCGGCAGCAGGCTTTCTGATTGTAATTCGACTGTTTGCAAACACCAAATCTTTAACTTTTGGACGTAAGCTTCGTCGGTTGAGGGTGATGTTCGACCTCGTCGAATGCCTTCTGCGACATTCTGTACGTTTCTGCAAACAAAATGTCATGCAAGTTCTTTGCTCAATTCCTTCGACATTTCAAAAATCGCTGGAATCAGTTTTAGCGTTTCCACAAAGTCAAGCGTTACTCAAACACTAATGAATATTTTGAGGTAAAGGGAAATTTCACACAGATTTCAGGACATTAAGGTAAAAAAAAAAAAAAAAAAAATTGAAAATTTCTAAGGCCGGGAATTTTAAGTTGAAAATTGATCTTACTGTTTGGACACAGTAGTACACCAAGAATTCTACATTCCGTATGTAATCAAGTGAAATGATTATAGTTAACCAGGCTGTGACCACTGATATAAGCAATAATACACAATAGATATATGCAGGAGAACAAGAGTTATGTTAATTTCTTTTTACATATTAAATTGGAGAATTTCAATTATTCCTGATTTTCAGTAATTTGATATGCTTTTTCGATTTTTTTTTCCTTTGGGAATATCCTAGATTTTATAAAAACTACCAAAAGTCAGAAACAAGACAATCAATATTAATAAACAATACAGAATTTTGGTGTTATCTTATTTATATTCACTTTTTCTTATTTCTTCAATAGAACAACTGGATAAAAAAATTGAGTTAAAAACACACGAGCATAAATCTCAAAGTACTTTATCAAATCAAAAACTTTGGCGGGTAAGTTGGCTGTATAAAAAATTATAGTTTGCATGCAAGGAATTTTGGAAAATCGGTAAAAAATACTCTTCTGGATCGAATGGGAAACGTATTTCCGGCTTTGACCATAAGTGGTAGAATTTAGATTTAAAAAACGTCTTTCCACCAAAGGAAGAATGAAATCAATCGAATTATTTATGTTTATTCTTTTAATAAATAAATTAATTTTGAATTTTAATTAATTAATTTTTTTTTTTTTTTAGAAATTCTAGGATTAATTATTAAATTACATTGAAATAATGTTTTTTTTTAGAAAGTAATCGTCAAGAATTTTTTTTTTTTTCATGGGTTTGTGGTAAAATATCACTTTACGCTTCAGAAAATCTAAAATCTACACCCCATTACGGATAGACTTAAAGTTGCCAAACCAAGCTTTGACAATTGGAGCTCGGTGCCACAGGTTTTGGGTTCAAGTCACAGCGGTGCTATGGATGTTTGTAGTGGTTCGGAATCTACTTTTAAACCGTAGGTCCCAGTCTAACTATGACTACTACTACTACATCATACCACATCACTGTGCTTAGAGCTAAGTTGGCCCTATACCGTTTGGGGATAATGTGGGTGAAAGTCTGCAATTGATTCATTGGCTTTGTGACGCTCTACAGTCATATGAGACCGGGATCTACAACTTAAAAAGTTTATTCCGAACCATTACAAACATCCATGTCAGTGCCGGGACTCGAACTCGAAACATGTGGCACCGAGCCTGTAGGCCTGTAGTGTTTTTAAATTTAACTGCAGAGCGTTGAGTGTAGGGCTGAAAATCCATACCCTGTATAATGCACCTCTCAGGAAATCTGGCGGTAGGCAGAAGCTTTGGCTAACCATAGGCCATAGTGCCAGGGAGTTAGGGGCAAGGGGTTAGTTAAAAGGCTATATTTTTGATTAAATAGTAAAGGACCAGGGATCCTTAATTAATATTTTAAATGTTAGTTTAGAGTATTTCAATGACTCTTGATTTGTAATCATTTAAAGTGTATCCAATTTTATTTATTTTCGAAACTCATGATTATATAAAGGCCACCAAAAGGTAGATATAATGTAAGCATCGATGGAAAAACATTAAAAATTGACAGCATTTCAACAATACTAAACTTGGTGGCAAATTAGCAGTACAATCTCAATCTACAGTATATATAAATAATAATAAATATATAATAATAAAAAAAATCGTAGATTAGAATGATTGAATAGTCGAGTTTCGCTGTATAATTTGTGTAGAATGAATTTTGTGGAGTCATGCGTGAAATACCAAAGATTTTTTCTTCGCAATGAAAGGTTATTTTCTGACATTCGACATAAGTGGCGCATTTTGATTGGAGAAACACCTACCTCTTGAATTAAATTAGTTCAGCTGTTTTTTTAATTTTGGATTTTATCATTTTTAATTAGAATTTATTTAATTTTTTTTTTTTCTCAGCTAAAATTTCGGATTAATCAAGGCGTAGCAAAGGAATATAACAATTAAAAAGAAAAATTACATTAACACGGATGTAATTTTTTTTTTTATTTATTTTTTTTTCAATTCAAAGTGATCCTATAAAAAAGATTTGATGTTAAATTCAGCAGTTTTAATTATTTTAATACATGAGATACTTTAAGATGATTTCCATGTGCTTTTTCTAATGTATTTACCAGATTTTTGATGTGATTAATTGATGCTAATTTTAATGTGAAAAAACATGATGGTCAATTTTTTGCAAAATACAAAAATCCATAGCATTTATTTGTTGGAAGAGAGGGCCTGAATGGCCGACTGGCTAGTGCTCTGGCGCTCGGTACCACAGGTTTCGGGCTCGAGTCCCGGCGGTGCCATGGTTGTTTGTAGTGGTTCGGAATCCACTTTAAAAAGTAGGTCCCGGTCTAATAGGATCGTAAAGCGTTGCGGGGACTTTGTTACTCCGAGGCTTATCTTCAAGTTACACGCGCTCACTGGGTAATGCAAAGTGAGTAACGTCTGTGCAGCGCTTGTCTTAAGGCATCCAAGACCAAGCTGTTTGTTTTTTCCAGCTGCATTAGAAAGAAAGAAAAAAAATTTGTTGGAAGATATTTTCCATAAAGAAGAATAGAATAACATATTTATTAATTGGGATCATTTCAATAATTTATGTACCCTAATTTTTTCTAATACCTTGATTGGGATTTATAAATTGTTCGTGGTCTCCAAGACCGCCTGTTTGCCAAGTGATTAGCGCCGTAGAGTTCGAGTTCAGGCAGTGCCGTGGACGTTTGTAGTCTTTCGGAATTTCAAGAGTTTTTCGGACAGCATCAGATGGAGAAAGCCCATGGAGACTACCTTGACCTATAAAAGGCTGTAGTGCTGATGCAGAAGATTGGTTTGGTTTGTCGCTCTACGGTCTTTTTGTGCACAATTTAAGCTAATTAGACCGGGATTTACAATTTAACGTGGATTCTTAATCACTAACAAACATCCATGCAACCACCAGTATTTGAACCAAACTTATGGTATCAAGTAGGTAGGCCTCTTAGGGGTATGGTTTCATGTAGGTAACTTATGGCATCATGATAGCCAAGCTTATGGTACCAAGGACCAGAGAGCTAACCAATTAGCCATCAGGCCGCTTGACGAAGACGAAGAAGAGATACAAACAAAACCAATAATTTGCAATAATTAGAGGACTTTCAGAGATAATAGAACACACGTTTTTTCCCAGAACACACGTTTTCTTTGGAAGAATCCAGAAATTGACCGTTGGTGCGAAACCTTTAAATATGCTGCCATATTTGCCATCGAGCCACTTCACTTCTAAATGATAGTAACTGCAACGCATGCCGCCATGGGATTTCAAACCACAGCTCTTCCACACCGTAAAAGCAAGTGTTCGCCAGATACTTATAATGCCAACCAATCGGAACCACACGTTACCACTGATCCATGAGATGGGCAATCTAGATTTAAATAATGTTTCTAAGCGAACAAGAAAAGATAATAACTAGTAAAAAACTTTTATGCACTTGATGATAAATTTCCAGATGTAATCAATTTCCGCGTCTTTAACTCTAAGTCAAGGTAGAGCAAGAAGAATCTATTCAAACAATACGCAAACAGACACCTCGCGCATCCTAATGCGCCAACCGCCAGCAATCAGGGAGAAGTAACAATACCTTTCCATGCATACATTCCCGAAATATAACAATAAATCCTAATTAAACCATGGACGTTTGTAGTCTAGTTAGAAATCCGAACATTTAAGCAGTAGGGTCCCAAATGACCGTAGAGCGTCACAGAGCCTAATTGGGACTTCTCGACCATATCATTCCCAAACTGTAAAGGGATCTCTAGGCACTGTCATGTGATGTGGTGTAGTAGTGTAGTGATGACGAAATCGTGATTTGGTATATCGCTCTACGGTCCTTTGTGCGCATTTTAGTCTAATTTGATCGAGACCTACAGTTTAACGTGGATTCCGGACCACTAACAAATGTCCTTGCCACCGCCAAGATTCGAACCTGAGGCATATGGTACCAAGGGACACAGCGATAGCCAATTGGCCATCAGGCTGCTTGACGAAGAAGAAGAAGAGAGACAAACCAAATCACCAACAGGCAATAATTAGAGGACTTACTTTACATGGATAATCGCCCCGTACACGCATTTTCCTACTGAGAGGAAACTACAAACTGCCCATGATATGAAATCTTTAAATAGGCTGGCATAAATGCCATCAAGCCATTTCAATTCTGAGAAGTAGTAACAGCAACGTATTCCACCATGGAATCCCAAACCACAGCCCTTCCGCTCATTGAAAGCAAATGTTCACTAGATACCAACCAATCGTTGTCCCATTTACTTCACACTTAAAATAGTACCATTGATTCACGAGATGGGTAATCTAGTGATTTAAATAATACTTCTAATGAGAAAAAAGTAAAGATGATAACTAGTAAAAAAAACTTTTATACACTTGATGGTAAATTTTCAGATGTAATCAATTTAACTCCTAAGTCAAGGTAGAGCAAGAAAAATCTATTCAAACAATACGCAAACAGACACCTCGCGCATCTTAATGCGCCAACCGCCCGCAATCAGGGAGAAGTAACAATACCTTTCCCATGCATACACTCCCCAAAAATAACAATAAACCCAAATTAAAAACTAGCTTCATTTACCAAGCGAATGCTAATTAGCATTCTAATGCCGGTATAAGAAGTCAAGCCACGTATTCGGTCTATTTTCCAATTCATTTAGTTATGAACCATGAACCGAGCTCTTTCAGTCTTTTTTTTTCTGATCTTTTATTTCCCTGACTACTTGATGACACACCGGCTATAAAAGCATGTTTTTGTGCCAGACATTAATTAATCTCGCCGTGGCATTTAAACAGAACACCATGTTAAAAATTTAGGTAAATAGTGCCGAAATAATTTCTCGAACAATAAAAAGTAAAGTTGCAAAAATTAATACAATTTATATTAATAATAAATTCATAGACACCCAAATATGAACTTTAATATAACTTATATTTACTGAGTACTTGATGACACACAGGTTTTAAAAGCGTGTTTTTGTGCCAGACATTAATTAATCTCTTGATGACACACAGGTTTTAAAAGGCTTGTGCCAACATTAATTAATCTTACCGATTTAAACAGGACACATGTTAAAAATTTAGGTAAATAGTGGAAAAATAAATTTCTTTAATAATAAAGTTACAAAAATTAACACAATTTCACATTAATAATAAATTTTTCGTCACTCAAATCATTTAATATAACATATATTTGCTGAGTACTTGAAGTCACCCTAATTAGAAAAGTATGTTTTTGTGCCAAGCATTAATTAATAATCTTTTTGTTAAATTTATACAGAGCCTACGTTTGTTGGAAATTCATGTAAATAGTATCGAGATAATTTTTCTAATACAGGATTTTTGAATAAGATACTATTTATATGGTATTCTATTAATTTCTGTAATATTTTAGTCCTAGAAAATCTTTATTATTATATTTAATGGGTGTTTAATGCACATCGGTTATATAAGTAGGTTTATGTGCCAGACATTAATTATTCTCTTTATAACCTTTAAACAGAACCATTAGTTGAAAATCCAGATAATAATATATTTTCTCTAATACAGGAACCAGAATAAAGATACAGAAATTGATAATAAGTAAAATAAAAGTCATTAAACCCATAACCTTCTAATATTTATATTTACTGAAACAATTATAAAAACATATTTTTGTGTGAGACATTAATCTGCACATAGAATTTAAACAAAATATTCTATTGAAATTACTGATAAATAGTTTCAAGATATTCCCTCTTATTCAATATAATATAGGCAACGGACAAATAGATTAAAGTTACACATAGTATCCAATTCTTTTTTTAACAGAGAACGGTTTCTTAATAAATAAAAAAAATTAATAATGGTTGAATTAATTTCATAACTAACTTCTCAAGAATCCTGGTTGATATAAAGTGACAAAGTTGAAAAGCTGTTGCTGTTGCATAAGAAAACACCATTCTTATGGAAATAGTAAGCAATGAAATAAAATTTAAAAAAAAAAAAATATCAATTATTAGTTATCTAGTTAAAATTTTTCAGTGAAATTAGATGTAAATAAATATTAAATACTACATTGTCCCCAAATGGCTGAGAGAAATTCAAAGTTTGATTACTCAGAACAGCCTCGAGGTTCTTCAAACAGTAGAAGTATTTACTGGCTATGCTAAAGTTATACCGTGTATATTTTTCACATACTTTGAAATACATTATGCAGTACATCTTAGCAGCAGGTTTACAAATAACACGAGACATAGCAATGGTGTAGGAAATGCTTTCCTTACACAAAAAACACCAGAAATAGAAGAACACTTCGTAAAAAGAATATGAGATTTATTAATCAATACATATATACAATACTAGCATGATCAAGAGTAACAATTATGTACTATAGATGCGTACCTTTTTATGCATAAACTTCTCTGCCTGTAGCATTATACACTACTGCAGCTGCTGTAATACACTGCCTGTGGCATTACATCTGAGCATGGCCCGCTTTAAGTCAAGATTGGACGCGTATTTTAATTTGGATTGTACCAAATGGTAAGAGATTAGATTGGTATTGTGGTGTCCTATATCAAAATTATAACAATCTCTTCCATATCCGAAGCTCAGTATCGAAGTACAGTTCGTTCTTAAATCATAATACTCCCTTGAAAAACTCCTCTTAGATAACCACCTAGTGAATGAATCAAATGGAGGTATGGTTGGGATACCTAACCGGATAACATATAACTGCGCGTATGTAAGCCCTATGCTGCTCGCCCATTGTACATCGATAGCAGCCCCGTATGCCAGATGCATTTTCACTAGTTTGGGTTCATATAGCCAGCCATTCTACCATCACTGGCCAGTGTGTGAAGTGAAGAGTTTCTGTGAGAAATTCCGCACTCGTGCAACGTCATCTTGTTCGTATAGAAAGCTTTACAGACCTAGTATTCTAAGATCTAGGTGTACTCGTTTACTACATAGAAGTTTGTAAACTTGGTGCTGGCACACCATACACACAAGATTAGTCAATACATCGAGGATGGTTAAACTTCGTTTAATAAGCGTAGTAAATCAAGAACTCTCATTGCTAAGAAATTAATAACACAAGAGCATAATTTCAAATATTTTTCTTATAACAATAAGAATTTTTTTCTGGAATGTGGCTTTTGAAAACTTTAAAACTGGATCCCCACCGAGAATGAAAAACTGAAAATAAGGGAGAGAAAAATAACCGCTTTTTTTTTTTTTTTAATGAGATGGTTGATACAAGAAGCTAAATTTTTCGATCACGTAAAACAATTGTACTTTTTATTGGCTGAAGAGTAATATTTTCTGTGTTCTACAAAAGTCTGATACTAGACACAATTCAAATAGAAAGCGACGGGGAACGTACAGTAATAGCCTTCCAATTGGATGATGTTCTGTGTCTTGAAATTTTAGTTTCAATGAAAACGTAATTTAAGCTAATTGATCACTTTACTATGTAAACACCATGGAATTATGGAACTTTACTATAAACCTTATGACGAAACTTACTGAACAACTGATTTAACATGCTTGTAGTCATGCTCGTCTTCATACGCCAGTAGTCATACACGAGTGAGAATCTTTGTTAACTCTTGTTAGGATTCAAAATATTCTAGGCTTTACGAATCTTGTATATATGGATCATATTACGTTTAATCTTGTATATATGGATCACAGATTTTATTCCATACACAGCGCAAATCTCATTGCAATGTTTCACCGTTAGCAATGGTTAGTAAATAGCTTGTATAGTTTTTCAATAAAAACCTAACCTACACGTGCTCAAACGAGAAAGAGTCCATTAGTTTCAAGGAAATGTGAAGTAATGTGAAGGTGAAGCTAGAGTTTAATTGTCACTGACAACCGCAGTGAAGCTCAAGAAGTTTACGATTATGCAGATCCTTCTAATAATACCTTTTTCCCTCTTACGACAAAATTTTTTTTTTTCTTAAAGAATCTGGTATGTTTTGAAAACATCCCTCTTAAATTGGTAATGAGGAGTCGGTAAAAAAAAAACAACAACTGAGAAACAGATTTAAAGAAAAAAACATGTTGCAAATCTTCATACTGTCCTCCCACCTCCACATCTTTTTTCCTTTTCTTTTAGTTTAATCCTTCCGCTGCCTGTATCTTTTCCGAGTCCGTGAGCACAAAAGATGTTACATTTCGTCCAACATGTCGGACGGTTCAGGTTTTAAGACCCTTTTAGACACGTACTTTTTTTCCGAAAGGCAAGGAATAAATGTCTAAAACGTCTGAATCTGGGGGTGGAGGAAGAAAAAGGGGTGGGCGGAATGGAAAAAGTGGGGAGACGGATGCCGACGAAGAAAGCGTTTTTCTTTCTTTTGCTTTGTCTTCTTTTCTCTACAATTGATAATAAAATTAGTTTGTTTTTAAAGTGAACGGTGTAAGGATTTTTATCCCAGTGAAGTTTTGAAAGATTTTTCGAGGGACGGTTATAAAGTTAAATATTTCTAATGCCATCTGAAAGATTTTCCGAGTTGATCCAATGGAAGTCTGGGATGGGTGTTGTGTTAAATGGTTTTCAAGCCTCAAAAGAAAATAAAAGTAATTAAAGTTGCTTAAAGAAAGGTGTAAAGTTATATAAAAGTTAATCGTTTTAATGCCATTTGAAAGGTTTAAGGCAGGGTGGCCAAACCGCGGCCCGCCTTAAACATTTTTCCGGCAAGTGAGATTTATCACACTTTTACAAAATATATTTATTTTGTAATGGCCAAAATAGTGAAAACAATGTATTAAAAAATACATTATTTGTGTATCCATATATTCAAAAATGAACTGCCAAAATTATGAGAAAAATTTAACTTTGATTTTAAAAAATAATATTCCTGCGAATATATGGGAAATATTGCCTGTTTTTTTATTTATGAGTTTACAGTTTTGAGTTCGCAGAATAATTAAATTGTATTCAATTCTTGATTATACCAATATCTTGATTTAAATTTGTTTTTTGTGCTATGTCAGGCATAACAGAAATTCTAATTACAGAAATTTTAAATAACCTGGTATAATATGATAATATGATGTGTTGCACCAGATTATAGGTATTTGAAAGTCATTTTTGTTCATAGAACAATAAATAGACATTTAAAGACATAAAAAAATATTTTTACGCTTTCACTATATACTTACATGGATTTGTAGGTGTGTGTTATTATATTTTTACGATCTTGTAAAAGGATTTCAAAGTTCCCTTTTTAAAGAATGTTGTAAATTTCTTTCATGAATTAATCTGTAGCTATAATTATCTTACATTATCCTGAAATTAATCACAAGTGAATTGATTATCTTGTGATATTTAAAATATTCAGCAGAGATGGTTCTGTTCTGTTGTATATCATCATCATCATCATAGCCCGATAGCCCAGAGTGAGTCAAGGCTTTCCTTTGAAGAGATTTCCATGCATTCCTCTGGGTGACATTAGTCCTCCAATTCTTAACTCTAGTACATCAAAAATCCTTCTCAACTGCTTCTATCCATTGCGACCTGGGTCGTCCTCTTCCATTTCATTTGCCAAAACGAGCCTTTTACAGGGTTTAAATCATTCATTCTAAATACTTGAACAGCCCAGTTTAATCTATTGACCTTAATAAATTTTATACCAGTACAACATTTTTATATTTTTGCATTGTACCGTCTTCTCTTACAATCATTTTCCTTAACACCATCAAGAATAGCAATTAAAATCGTCCGCTCAAATAGACCTAAATGTGCCTCATCAGATCATGCCAAAGTCCATGTTTCAGAGCCTAGACCAAAATAGGTCTAGGGTTTTTATATAACAAGGTTCTGTTATATAAGAATAATGTTTTTGGATGAGTTATTATTTTTAAGAAATATATTTTTATTAAACTGTATATATATTTATCTTGCTTTTGAACAGCCAAGAAAGACATGTTTAGAAATGTAACGAATACATAATACGGAAGTTACTTGTGTATCCATTTGAAACATCTTTGTACGAAAATCGGAAATACAACACACTAAACCAAATACCATTTCTAATCATTATTCTGCATAAAATTAATATATGGAAGCATCACTACAATGCAAAAACACAGAACAATGGAAAACAGGCAAAAAAAAGCAGACAAAAACCTGGCAGGCGAAAACCCTGTTGATGACGCAACAGCCCCTTTCAGGAACGGGCTTCCCATTCAGTGATTCATCACGTGACCCCCGAACACGTGCTTCCCTGCCCGACCGACTCTTCTTCCACGTCACGTGATTCACCCCTTTCCCTTCCCCGATCGGGCCTTCCTTCCGACGGGAAAAATGCTTACTTGTTGTTGTGCTGGGATTAACAAACTCCGATGAAATCCCCGGTATTTGGTATTGTTATTGGTATTGGTTTCTACCATAAATACAAGTGGGTGCTGATGCAAGTAAACCAAATCCAAGATAGTCTTCGAGATGACATTTAGATAAGTGAAAGCAATTAGTGTACACGAATAAACCGATATTATTCCTTAATTCATACCTTTTTCGATGTATTAAATTTTTTTTTTTCTAAGTTAGACTTTGTTGCTGTGTTTTCCTCTTTTTGTTACAATTGCAACAAAAACAAAAAAAAAAAAAAATATGTTATTATTTTTTTTTATGATTCCAAAATACACGCTTCATACTCACCCTATGGAGAGCAGCCTGATCTAGCTAGTGAGTAGGAAGACTGTAGTTCATTACTCTTTGGCATGTCCTCAATGGTTTTAAAACCAAGTAAACATGGTGATAACACTATCAACTATTGTACGATCTTATTTATTTATTTTCTTGTAATTTTATTACTCCCACACGACAGGCAAATGTGGGGGTACTTCGAAAAAATTCAAAAGGTTATACAAGTAAGGCAAACCTTTTAAACCAGTAGCCAGGTGAAGACATATGATCAAAAACTTGGATTAACGTATGACATAAATCTAAACTATAATGAATGAAAACGGAAAGATCATATTCCCGTAATGAATGGAAATATCACACATTCAGTATATTCTTCTGCAATAACTGTAGTTGGGATGTTTTTAAATGAGATTGTTGATTAAATTTAAATGATAATTAAATTTAAATTTGTAAAATACGAATTTTTTCACTCTAGTTTATTAGTCATAAAAACAGCTGTATATAACAAATTTAGTTGGCACCACGAGGGTCTTCTACATCTGCTATTGCTACAACACGAAGGTCTGCTATATCTGCTGCTACTACTACACGAGGGTCTGCTTACTGTTGGGTTTTAGAGGGTCTGCTATCTGATTATCTACTAAACCAAGGTTTATATTAAGGCATTCCTTCTCTTTGCACTTTTTCAAGAAAAACCTTTTCTGCCTGCCTATATATTCCCCATGTCCAACTCTGGTATAGACTAGGAAGATTGATTCACGCTTACTTGTTGGATTTAGAACTGGATTCCCTATTATCTGATACACTATCTACTAAACCAAGGTTTTTAAAAATAATTAATTTAATTAACATTTTAGTAACTTAACTATAATAATCTGGTTTATTATGAGATAAATAGAACCGATGATAGTTCAAAAACTTAGAATAACATGCGACAACTGTAATGAACGGAAATGGAAAGCACATTTAATATATTCTTCTGTAATAACTGCAATTGTGATGTTTTAAATGAGAATTAAATTTAAATGATAATTAAATTTTAAATTTTGTAAAATATGAAATCTTTTACTCGAGTTTATTTGCCACAAAAACAGAGGTATATAACAAATTTAGTTCCGCACCACGAGGGTCTGCTACATCTGCTGCTGCTACTACACGGGGTCTGCTACATTTACATAACTGGCTTCCTTCAGTGCCTGTATATCTATGCCTATATAGGCACTGATATACTTCTGGCTATATATTTATCGTGTCCTTCAACTCTGGTATGGGCAATGAAGCTTGATTCAAGGCTTATGTATTTGTTGGGTTTAGAATTGGATTCCCTATTAACTGAAACCTAACATGCTATCCACCAAACCAAGGTTTTTAAATATAATTAATTTAATTAACATTTTAGTAATTTAAACATAGTAATTAAGTTTATCTCCTAATAGTATTAGGAGATAAACAGAAAACCAATGGTATCAGAGTTTGATTAAGTATTCTAAGCGATTTCTTCAATGCCAGACAATCTTTCCAACTCAAATAAATACCAGTTCCTTGCTGATTCAGATTGTAACGTATTCCCGAAACAGGTTTATGAACAAGTTCTTTTTTGCTTTGTAAGAAATGGATGCAATATGCATTCAAATTGCTAATTCCAAAAAAAAAAAACACAATTCGAAATAAGCCAATTTTTATACAGTATAGACACCCCAGTGTGGTGCATTTAGTATTCAGAGAACAATTCCTCTCTAACCTTCTGCAGCTTAGAAACCCATTTCTGCTGCAGAAGGTTAGAGAGAGCCCTAATCAGTTTTATTTTGCATTCTACACTGATTATTTTTTTTTACGGCTTTGAAATAAATTGGGATGTCAAGTTGAAATAAGTGGGAGGTAAAGATAAAAAATTTATGGCATTCACATCGGTTTGCTTCTGCTTTTTTTTCTAAAAGATACTACGACCAAGATTATAAATAAATATGTAGTTCATTCACAAGTATATCAGTTTTGTTAGTACAGGATGTTCCAATAATAATGGTTATTTTGAAATCATTATTATTATTATTGTACGAAAATACATAAATGAGGTGTAGAACTGTGTTAAATTCAGAATGTTCAAATAAGAATAGAATGCTCCAATCGGAATGTTGAGATTAGAACAGAATATTCCAATCAGAATGTTCAGATTAGAACCAGAATGTTCCAATCAGAAAGCTCAGATTAGAACTGACTAAAATGTACAGAATACAACAGAATGTTCAGATTAGAACAGAATATTCCAAACAAAATGGACAGATTACAACAGAATGTTTCAAGCAAAATATTCAGATTAGATCAGAATGTTCCAATCAGAATGTTCTGATTGAGTACAGAATGTCCCAATCAGAATGTTCAGATTAGAACAGAATGTTCCAGTCAGAAATCTCAGATTAAAACATAATATTCCAATCAGAATGTTCAGATTAGAACATAATGTTCCAGTCAGAAATATCTCAGATTAGAACATAATATTCCAATCAGAATGTTCAGATTAGAAGAGAAAATTTCAACAATATTCAGAATATTCAGATTAAAAAAGAATATTCCAATCATAATAATATCTCGAAAATTAAAATTATTTTTTCTATTAGTCATCCACGGCCATCAGACCCTCCCTACTTTTATTACTAATATTATTTTATATATTATCATTATTTTTTCCTACAGTCTTATATCTCCCGTGTATTATTATATCGTACGAAAAATTTCGGGACACTACTTACTCTTGTAAGTCATATTTGTATGGTTCATTCAGAGATTGTAAGGGTTAAATAAAATGAAATAAATTACTAATTTTGATCAACATAACGAAAAATCATTCAACTAATCAGGAAATAAACGAAACCCTTGCCTTTCTTTCTTCTTTTCCTCAAAATATACTTCCCTCTTTTGAAAGAGACTTAGTAGATAGAGATTCCAGAAAGTTCCATCCTTCTTCGAGCAAACACAAACTTTGCAAGAAATCATCCGGAACGGAACGGGAGATCGCGAACCATCCGAGGAAGTCGAGTCGGCAACCGAGTGAACCATCCCTTTTGCGAACGAGGAAGAAGGGTGAAAGTTGGTTGGCCCTCAACGTTCCACTTGCTCACGGGTTCGGAAAGGCAACGACAAGCGAGAAAGTGCAACCAAATCGAGAGAAGAAGAAGAAAAAGAAAGAAAAAAGAGCATTCGAACAAAACGCTCGAAATTAAGAGTTCGAATGCGTTCACGGTTCGGTTTTTCGAAACCTTTTTCCATGGTCGAGCGAAGAGCATTCCTGATCGTGTGCATGCTAGGTCGCGCTGGCCAATTGAAAGGATGAAAAAAAAAAGAGAAAATAGGTAAACTGCACGGTGGTAGGCCTTGACCTACCAGTGACCAGCAGTCGACAAGCACAATGGAGATTCGGTTTTGTTGTTGTTGTTGTTTCTGCTGGAATTGTCGGAATTGTAAGTAAATGAATGTTTGCGTCAAAAACAAATAAACAAGAGTTTAAATATTTTAGTTTGGGAGTTCAAAAGTGTTTGTTATTGTTAAGGATTACATTTTACAGACAAATAACCCAATGGATAATATAACAAGCGCAATCAATGAGTAGGTTCACATGAATCTCGAATTCCTCGTTGCAGTTTATTGCTTTCATAAGTGACGTTTTTTTCATTGCTTTCCAACTGTTGCAGTTTATTGCTTTCATAAGCGAGATGACTCGATGATGATTGTGCATGTTAAATGCCTTACATCAATAGTTAGGCTACCTGGTGGAGTTTTCCGGGGTTTTTTTTTTTTCCATACAACATAATTACCTCAAAAAATCTTCTTGAAAGTAATGCCTTCCCTCTCTCATCGATCGTTAGTGGGTTTTACATAGCATACATAAAGTTGCTCATGACATGCATTGCTGTTGTTGCTATTACCGAATTGTTGTTATTGTTTACACTGATGCTTATTAACAATAACAAATAAATAACCCGAAGCGTAGACCACTAGTTAAGCACACAGGTAGCTTGTAGGAGAAAGCACCCTCAAATCATCTGCTTGTTTTTGTTGCATTTGCTGGTTTCAAGGATGTTGGGAGGATATGTTGAATTTCCATTGATATGTTTTTCAGTAAGGTAATGTATTCCTTCTCTCATCGATTGTTGTTATTATTGCTGAACGTGAGTTCCACTGATATTTATCAATAACAACAAATAAATAAACCGACACGTAAACCACGTACAGCTACGAGTAGCTTGCAGAAGAATGCAAGCTCAAATCCGCTGCTTGCTCTTTTGCGATTGCTACTTACTACAAGACCATATATTCTCGATGTTGAATGTGACAGCTAATATGAGTCTCATATCGAAAGTGAGGTTTCCTGGTTTTTTTCTCCTGTATTTCGAAAAGTCTTCTTGGAAAGTAATGTCTTTCTTCTCTCATCGATCGTTAGTGGGCTTTACGTAGCCCACTAATGATCGATGATTGATCATGAAATACTTTTGTTGTTGTTGTTGAATGTGAGTTCCACTGGTGTTTATCAACAACAACAAATAAATAACTCGACACGTAGACCACTAATAAAGTGAGCAGTTAGCTTGCAAGAGAATGCAAGCTCATATCCTCTGTTTACTTTTGTTGCATTTTCTATTTTGAAGACAAAGGATTCTCGATGTAGGTTGTGACAGAATATATATATGTGTCTCACGTCGATAATTAGGCTGCCTGGTGGAGTTTTCATGGGTTTTCTCTCTCTCATATTACAAAGTTACGTCGAAATTGGAAGGTAATGTCTTCTTTCTCTTCTCATCGATCATTAGTGTGTTTTACATAGCATACATAAGGTTGTTCATGACACGTGCTGTTGTTGTAGTTGTTGTTGTTGAACGTGAATTCCAGTGACGTTTATGAACAACAAAAAATAAATAAACTGACAAGTAAACCACTAGTAAAGCCTGCAGGAGAAAATTTCAAATTCGCTGCTTGCTTTTGTTACATTTGCTACTTTGAAGACAATGAATTCTCAATGTTGAATGCGACAGCTTATGTGAATGTCTCACATCAATAGTTAGGCTGCCTGGTGAAGTTTTCCTGTTTTTCTCATACGACACAGTTGCTCGAAAAGTCTTTTGGAAACTAATGTCTTCCTTCTCTAATCGATCATTAATGGGCTTTACATAGCATACATAAGGTTGTTCATGACATACATCTTTGTTGTAGTTGTTGTTGAACGTGAGTTCTAGTGATGTTTATCAACAACAAAAATAAATAATCCGACACATACACTCATGTCCATAAATTAAGGATAATGAAGTTCAGGCAAAGAAAGAGACAGAAGCAAAACAAATTTGACTTATTTGTAAAATCTATTTATTAAACAAAAAGGTAAAGAGCAAAAAAAAAAAAATGCTATGTGTTTGACATAATTAATAAAATTGCGATTTTTACTCCCTGGACCAAATTTCAAAAAAGAACCTATTTACAAAAAACAGTATAACATGGTTAGTAGGATGGTTAATATGGAATATGTCTCCCGGACGATGCAATACAGGCCTTACAACGCCTAGGCATGCTGAGTATCAAATTATCAATCTGATCTTGGGGAATATTACACCACTCATCAAGCAATGCCCTCCGAAGTTCCGGTTGACAGGTGGGAGGGGGTTGACGGCCTGTAATTCGTCGGCCAAGCATATAACACACATGCTCTATTGGATTCAAGTCCGGTGAGTATGCTGGCCAATCCCTACGGGTGATATCCTCCAATTGAAGGCATTCGTCTACAATGTTTGCACGGTGAGGACGGGCATTGTCATCCATAAACAGAAATTCAGCACCCATGGCGCCCCGAAACAAACGTACATGTTGTTCCAGAATGACCTCCCGATAGATGTGGCCTGTCATCGTTACACTCTGAACATGCAAGTCAGTTCTGGAACCAAGAATAATTCCTCCCCAAACGAGCCATCCTGCACCACCGTAACGGTGTCGTTCAATGGTGTTCTCTTGGTGGTAACGGGTACCTGGCGCTCTCCATATGAAAGTCCGACGAGAATCAGACTGCAAACTAAACCTGGACTCGTCGGAAAACATCACACAAGACCACTGTTGCGGTGTCCACAATGCATGCTCTCTACTCCAGGTTAATCGCAGGCGACAGTGAGTTGCGGTAAGTGGAACACATCTGACAGGCCTACGAGCATATAGACCAATGTGCCCTAAGCGTCTGTACACGGTCTGCCTTGAAACTGTCGTACCGGTAGCTGAAGAGATCTGACGAGACAGGTCTGATGCTGTGCTCCGTCTGTTTCTTTTGGCAGTAACTGCTAAATATCGGTCCTCATTCGGCGTTGTAACTCTGGGGGCGACCAGTGCTGTAACATCTACTCACATTACCATCATCTTGGAATCGTTGCCAAAGCCTGGAGATGACACTCTGGCGATTCCAAGTTCCTCGGATACTTCCAGCTGGGTACGTCCACATTCCAGTCGTCCGATAATTCTACCACGTAAAAAATCATCCAAATGCTTCCTTTGTGCCCTAACTATGCGGTTATTGCACTGAAAGGCTTTTAAAGCGCTTGTGAACAATTTTACTTCTTTGCCACCATTCCTTATATACCCTCTCTTTCACTCTCGTCATTGTGACGTACTATCCGCGCCATCTGGTGGTTTCCTGTAATTTGCATATTCTTCTTCAAGATGTGTGTGATAATTCTACAGGTGAAATTTTTATTTTAGAGTTCAATTTCTGTGTGATTCTGAATTATCCATAATTTATGGACATGAGTGTAGATCATTAGTAAAGAGGGCAGCCAAATATTCGAAAACTCAAATTCACTGCTTGCTTTTCTTGCATTTGCTAGTTTCAAGACCATGGTTTCTCGATGTTGAATGTGACAGCTTATGTGAATGTCTCACATCGATAGTTACCTGATGGAGTTTGCCTGATGGAGTTTTCCTGATTTTTCCCGATGCAACACAGTTACATCGAAAAGTCTTCTTGGAAGTAATGCCTTTCTTCTTTCATCGATCGTTAGTGGGCTTTATCATACATAAGATTGTTCATGACAAACAGTGTGTGGTTATTGTCGATCGTGAGGTTATTCTCACTGATGTTTATCAACAACAAATAAATAATCCGACACGCAGACTACTAGTAAAGCGAACATCTAGCCTGCAGGAGAATGCAGTCTCAAATTTGCTGCTGACAATTGCTACTTTCAAAAACATGGATTTTCGATGTTGAATGTGACAGCGTATGTAAGCGTCTCACATCGATAATTAGGGCTGGCTGAAGTGTGTTTTATAAGTTTTCTTTGAAAAGGTACGCAAATAAATAAATTTACCACCGAATTTTTATTATGTGAATCTGGTCTAGTATTTGTAGTAGACTTATGTTTCAGTGATTGCTCCTCACGTGCGTTGCAGTCATTGCTTTCAGAAACGAGGAGACTAGATGGCGATTGTAACAGCGTATACAATAGGCAGGCTATATAGTTCCTCTCAATTCATACACAAATACAGGGCAGTTAGTATATGTTTGTGTATAAATGCAATTAATAATTAATGATTTATGTCTTTGTATTTTCTTTCACTTAGTCAATTGTTTTTTGTCTGGACTTTTTCAAAATCACGAAAAAAAAAAATTTTTTTTTTTTAATTAAATAACTGTAAAATTTGAGTTTAAACAAATTAAGTCATTCTACAGTGGATAAAAAAAAAAAAAATGTATGAAATAATTTTAAATATTAATAAATTATAAAATAATTTAAATAATAATTTTAAACGATATACATTATAAAATTTATTATTTCAATAATTTTTAATGAGATTATTATCAGAGAGGAAATGACGTCATCATTGTGCAATTGTTATTATTCAATTAATAATTCGCATAAAATATTGCTATTTATCGTTTGATTTTATTTCCTTGAATTTTGTTTTAATTTTTTTTTTTTTTTTTTTATCATTCGATTTCTAATAAAACTTTAATCATTTTAAATTGTTTTTTGTCTTAATACCAATGACATAAAATAAACAATAACAAATTGTAAATTTTTCCACCATTAAATTATATTATGTTAGTTACTGACGCTTGGCTATATTTCCTAGCAATTTAATTCTAATGCTTATCATTTTACTGCAATAACAATTTCAGTTCTTAAAAGCTAGCATGTAATCGAATCATACTTTTTTTGTTTAAATTAAAAGTTCTTCATTTGAAAATGCATCAATTGGTTGAATACACAATAGCCGGTAAGTTCCAAACGCCTTACGAAAAAAAAAAAAAAAATTAATCTGACAAAAACGAAAACCTTGAACAAATGAAACAACCAGCTGTCAAGGTGAAAGTTATAGTAAAATTTTAACTAAAGTAGTTAGTATTGTGGTCATTCAGTTGGAATAATGATGACAAAACGCACAAACTATTTATTGCAATAAAGAAAGAAAAAATTCGTCATTGACCTAAAAGGTGTTTTTCTATTGTCTCTTCATTTTTGAGTCATAAGGTTTTATGAATTTGAATACTATATTAAAAGTCAAAAGTAATTGTTAATGTTGTTTTAACAACATCAACAATAAAGGTCAACTTTATAGGTCCAAGGAAGGATCCTTACATTTTTATGAGATCATTGAAGCAGTATGACGAAGTTCTTACAGAAATAACAATGCGCATGCGCATAATTAGAATTTTATGTGTATGCGCAGAATTGGAATTTTAAATTCTTAAGCGCATGCGTAAATTGAAATTTAAATTCTTATGCGCAGAATTGAGATTTTTAATAGCATTTTGAGTAGTCATGGTGAGTCGGAAGAAAAAGGACTCCCGATTCTTGAGTCGAATTTTTTATGATCACTCTTTTTCGGTGATTCTATGTATTATAATCTTTACTGATGGATTTAGAAGAATTTATGAAATGAATTCAATGACTTTTTATTGAATTTATATACAAAAACAGTTTTTGCATAACAAAGTATTTATACCACTCTAAAGATATAGTATTTGTACTAATTTAGAAGATATTCTTGTTCTCTAGATTTGTAACAAAAATATATATGACCTATTGTAACTATGACTCCTCCAACACACTGACAAGGCCGACTTTGGCGTTCAGGAGAAATGGTCAGTCGGCCTCGAAACTCTCACCACAGACGACGTGCAGCTCAACCTGCACTACCGCTGTGAAAAGTTTAGTTTATAGTCTCTCATCCCGATATATTCAGCTCAGTAGTTGGCCTACAGACTCTCATCCGGAAAGGAAATATATTTCGCTCATCCTGCGCGTAGCTGAGTATCGGATTTTCAGTTAATAAGTGGAATCCTTCCGCTAGTCTATAATTATATGTTTTTAAATGTGCTACATATTGTCTGTAATTGTACGTGTGTGTGTGTGTGTATTTCTGCGTGTGCAAATAAAGCTGTGAATTCTCCAACCTCTACCTCTAGTATCTCAATCCAACCACACCCAGTTATAATCTGGTTGTCCGACCTGCACAATACACTATAAAAATAGGAGTACCAAATGAACAGATAATCGAGGTATTAAAAGAAAATAAGAAAAGAAATTTTAAAAAATAATTATTTAATTATTAGCTCGTGAAAGAAATTTTTAAAAAAATATACCAACCAGTAAGAAACATTGAAAGTCATCCAGGAAACAATGGACTTACGTTCTGCAAAACAATACCCATAATTATGTGGGTAAAAAAAAAAAAATAGGTGCCATTTGTGATTATTTAAAGCCTACAATAAAATTTTTTGTTATGTTTTGTTTTCTACTCTTAACAATACTATATATTCAAAGACTATGTATATAAGCTATATACTCTATGTTACATATTCGGTTATAGTTAATATATATATATATATATATATATAATGTATATTAACTCATACCATAAGCCTTTGTATTATTATATATTATATGCCATGAGACTATGTATTTATAGTCGAAGAATATTTATTACTAAAGAGGAAATATTGGTCTCTTTTGTATTTTATACGATGTGGGAAATTTTCTCTCTGAATTGAAACTTATCTCACATATATATATATATATATACTATTGCAAATGCGTAAAAGATATTCATAACTCAAATATGATACAGCATAAACATGAAAATTCAGTACATTTGTAGGACTGCGTGAGTTAAAGACTACAGAAAAACTCGGAAAAAATCCAAATTTTTCCAGGATATTTTTCTTGAAAGAGTTGAGCAAGGATAAAAAAAGGGGTTGTAGACAAAAAATAAAAGTGAAAATATAGCAGAAAGCGGTGAAAAGTCAGGGAGGCACTGATATTTGTGATGGATCCCTCTCCTTTCTCTCTCTCTCTCTCTCTGCAAATGGGGAAAGAAGACAGCGTGTTGAGTATGCGGCACCAAGGGGGAAAAAAAAAAAAAAAGAGGGAAAAAAGAAAAAAAAAAAAAAGGAAAAGGGCATCTATATATTCCGGAAGTTCAAAGAAAGAGCGCCCGAATATTGTGAACAGATGGAAAGGGGTGGAGCCCATGGGAAGAACCTCCTCTTTATCACCACTACTCCTGTTTCCATGGCAACTGTCTCTCACTGTAGCGACTCCATCCTTCCCCCCTTGCACATTGCCGCTACACATCAGATAGGACGCGGGGGAGATTTTTGGGGAAAAAAATGGGCATAAACAAATAAATAAGAGGGGAAAAATATTGGTGAGGGAAAAATGCCAATGATGTTGCAATAAATCATTTCTCAGCTAAACATGTGTCAGGGGTGCTGATCCCGCAACCAAATGTTTCTATCCACGGACAAAAATGTACCAGCCAAGATAAAGAGGATACTGGCAACCAGTTTTTTATTTTTTATTTTAAAAGAATGAAGAGTTTATCTCCTTAATTATGGAGATAGATCGTTTTCTTCTAATTAAATAACTACCTTCTCCCTTACTCCTGGTCTGGTCGGTGCCTTAATTTATTTTAGTGAGAAATATTTAAATTAGTTTGCTAGAAGAAGAAGAAGAAGAAAGAAATTTTTACCATCCTCTTTTAAAACCCATGGTTTAAAGAGAGTATACATGCAAATTATTAGCCGAAGAGGTTTTCGGAATAAAAATAATAAAAAAATAAATAAAAATTAAATTAGAAAAAAAAAAAAATCTTTTAAACATGTTTAATTTACCGTAAATGATATAAGTAATTAATTTAAGATTTTCTTGGTTCCGATGATACGCTTTGTTGTTAGGGATGGAATTAATTTTTACCGTGCAGGGGGGGAATTTCTAGTTAATTGATTGAACCGGCACGTGTTACATTTACTTTTAATGGCTTAATTTGGTTTTGTTTGATCGGCCGGTTAGCCTTGTTAAATGTGCTACTGCCTTCACGCTTCGTTAAGATGTACACACAAGTTATAAAGCGGCGATCTAGGCACTGGTTTCTTATTTTAGAAATGTTTCGTTGATTTAATAGAGTTAAAAATAGATAGATTAATAGAGTTTTGTATGCTAAAATAATTAATGAATATTTGTTTTTTCTAATGCTTTGGTTTAGGACAGACGACATATAAATGCGTTAACTAACTAACTGTGATTGTGGACACCATTTTGGTAGAGGATATTCAGGTTGATTTGGATGATTTGCAGGAGTCACTCGTTTGAAGGATATGCAGCAGTCACTCATTTGGAGGATATGCAGCAGTCGTCCTCTTGGATTGGTTTGGTTTGTCGCTTTACTGTCATTTTACGCACACGAGGGCTAAATATAGACTGGGACCTACATTTTAAAGTGAATTTCGAATCATTAACAAACGCCCATGCCACAGCCAAAATTCGAACCCAAAGCTTGTGAAACCAAAAGCCAGAGCGCTAGCCAATTGTCCACCAGGCCACCGACCTCTTGGAGGATACATGAGTCGTTCTCTAGGAGGATGTTCAAGAGTCGGAATCTTGAAGATATTCAGGAGTAACCCTCTTGGGGATATGCCCGTCCTCTTGGAGGATATTTATGAGTCGTCCTCTTGATATTTAGCAGTCACTTGGAGGATATTCAGGAGTCGCCCTTTGGAGGATATTCAGGATACACGTTTTATTTTTCAGGACAGGAAACATGCTTTCTGATTGGCTGGTACGGGATTCTGATTTTAATATTACCCTTCAGTGCAAAAATCCGACATAATCTCGACTGAATCTACACATTTAAATGTAGTGATTGTAATCGAATGTTAGAATATTACTAATTGTTCACAAGTTACGAGAAGAAAATCTTTTGCATTAAAAAAAATGCAGTAAAAGATTCTTAAGATTATATTCAAGGAAATATAAATCGAATAGAACCAGAGAAACCGAATCGCAAACATTCATGTCTGTGGCAAGAAGGATCACGATAGATGCTTGGAATGTTCTTGAGGTGGCTAAGAAGATAACGAGAATCCCTAGGATACAAATCCTTGGTATATTCCTTCAAAATTATTGATTCAAAATGTACATACAATACAGAAACCTATTAGTATTGTTCCCCTAACTAACACTGTTGTTATTATTGTTACTAAACCCCCTGGTGCTGGAAAGCCTACCCAAGTCCATGGCTAAGGGTAATATGCAGCTTCACTTTAGCGAGGAACCACGAGGGCTGAAGACAAACTTAAACCTCAAGACAGCGCTCTGCGATCATTGCAGCCAGAACCTATGGTTTAAAATGGATTCTGAACCACTAAAACCTTCATAGCACCACTTGGACTGAAACCCGAAACCTGTGGCACAGAACACCAGAGCGCTAGCCACTTGGTCATCAAGCCCCTAAGCGTAAAACGTTGTCTTGAGGTTTAGCGCTCTGGCGCCCACTCCCACAGGTTTGATATCTTGGGCTTGACTACTAATATGATCGTAGAGTATTGTACGAGTAGTATTACTCGCATCCGTAGCGTAACTTCAAGCTACACGAGCCCCCTGAATAGTGCTAAGTGAGTAACGTCGGTGCTGCCTTTGCTTATGGCATAAAGACAACCTTTGTATTTTACAACTGCATTAGGGGGAGGGGGAAAAAACTGCTCTACGATCGTATTAGATTGGGACCTACGGTTTAAAGGAGATTCCGAACCAATACAAACATCCATGGCACCGACGGAACTCGATCCCAAAACCTGTGGCGCTGATCGCCAGACACTCGACTATTCAGGCGCCAAGCTAACACTAAATATTCTATATATTTACTATTGAATTGGCGGATTACCAAGTCAAAATATCTAGCATCGGAAAAACAACATTTCTAATATGGCTTAATAAATAACGATTTAACCATCAAATAATATTTTCCTCTATTATACAACACCAGTTCAATCCTTATCTTGGAATACAAGACAGAAATTTTTATGAGTCTTCAAACAAGAGGTAAAAGGAAGAAGGAAAAAATGTCATAGATTTGATTTCTTAGGAAATGTCCATTATTCTCAATGCTATCCACTCCATTAGTGGGCGAATTGGCCACTCCATTAGAAGCATTTCTTTTCATCTGGCGGGACATCGATTCGCTGCAGGACCTCCTTTTCCCTTTTCAACTCCACAATTATATTTCGCGACCCAACAAGTACGTATCGATGTCCCAGCATTTGTTGCACAAAGAAATGCGCCGTGTTTTCATGTAATTCTTCACGAAATGCTGCTTTCAGTAACGTTCGTTCATTGAATGTATAAAACGAAAATATTAGAGATTGTGTTCTTGTAGTCGATCAATTTTAATATGATATTGATCCATTATATTTTTATATGTGGAATAAATACTCTTCATATTATTGTTATTTTATTAGTTTTGTGTTAGTAGCGGAAAGGGCTAATTTACAAAAACAAAGCCAAAATAACAACAAATGGTAACATTATATATAATACATATAAATATACATATTACCATTTCGAAGTTTTTACGTCTTTTCAAAAACAAGGGAATGTAATTAAAATGGGACACATTGAAAATCCGCCAACAGTGCGAAAATCGCCAAAAATTTCGTATTGTATTGTATTATTTTTGTTTTTGCCAATGTAATTTATATAACAAATTATATATAATATTATTAACATTGGAAGTTTTTGTCAGAAATAGCCTCTTAAAAATCGACAAGAAAATGTGACACATTGAAAATCTGCCAACATTGCCAAAATCGTCAAATTTTACCATGTTCATATATTTGTATATATTTCGTATTGTTATTGT
>BPLR01000409.1:0-69899 GCA_021605095.1 Caerostris extrusa | reverse complement strand
CAACAGACATTTTAGATGTTTCAACAAAGACATGAACATAAACATGATACTCTGCTCTAGAAGACATGAGACGTAATAGACATTTTACTACTCATGATGCTCTAACAGACATTTTAAAATATGATACTCTAACAGACATGATATCTAACAGACATTTTAAATATGATGCTCTAACAGACACGTTACCTTCAGCTCGCTTCCACTTATTTGAGGTTTCGGAAAACATCTGCAACACAGTTAAGAATCACGTCCGATCCTAAAACCGCTTCTGTGTGGGGAGGTTCAGTGGTCCACCGTGGAGGAGCTGAAAATCATTATTTTTCATTATTATTAAAAACAAAATTATTGTAAATTAAAATAAAACAATTAAGCATATATTGTAAATGAAATATAAGAAATAAATCATGACTAAAAGAAAGGCAGCATATAATTCGAGCAACGGCAAACAACTTAGTTTTTACAATGTTGTCTCATATGCTACGAATAAACTGCTGAAATTAACAAATCTTTTAAAAATTAAAAAAAGAACGAATTATTAACAGATATCTAAAATATAATCATAATCTACTAATAAATATAATATTAAAATATAAATGTAGTCAAATACAACTAAATTTTAAATTTATTTTTAAGTATCAATGTGAATTCACCTAGATATATTTCAATGAGATTTTTAAAAGGTATTTTAATATTACAGAAGTTTTTAGTATTTCAATTCAATATCCATGTTAAATGCATATTTCAATTTTATCTTTAGATAATTTTTTGAATATCTATCTACTTGTATAATTAAATGTATAGTGTAAATAACAATGTTAAATTAGTGCATTTCGAACAAACGTTAAAAAGCAAACTCAAGATCAAATAGACATACTGTGAGTCAATAAACTAATGTTCTATAGTCAATATACCAATAAACTGCAATATCCGTATCACGATTCGTGAGCACAGTATTTATTATCAGATTTTGTATAATTAGATTTATAGAAACTTATTCTTTTAAAATGTGGAGTATATTTCTTGTTTTTTTTTTTTTTTTTTTTTATTTTTCCAAATATAATACAAATATTGAAATGAAATTTATGAACTTTCATAGAAAAGAAAAAAGGACTGAGGCATTCTTGTGGATATCACCATCAGATTTCCCTCAGGTGGCATCTTTAGAGAGTTGAGGTCAAAATTGTTGTAGCACAATACTGATGTAATGTTGCAGATTTACACCTAATATACCATGCATTATATGCCATAGGAAATCTCAGATCAAAGTACCTCATATTTGAACACAATATATATAAATGGGAAAAAATTAAGGCGATAAAGTCTTCATTTTTTGTTCTACATATACATTGTAAAACATGATATACAATGTGATTATGTTCATTTAAACATTGTTTACATATACATCATTATTGTTAGTGCTTTAATTTGGCATCAAAAGCAATTGATGTTTTAATACAATAATAATAAAATCTATAT
This sequence comes from Caerostris extrusa, assembly GCA_021605095.1. NCBI lineage: Eukaryota > Metazoa > Arthropoda > Arachnida > Araneae > Araneidae > Caerostris > Caerostris extrusa. Next base: position 68,423 of record BPLR01000409.1, on the reverse strand, counting down.
GCATCGTATGCATAAAATCTATATTAATATACTATCGTTATATTTTTATTTATATTTTGTTGAACCTTTATTAAAAATATTATATTTGAAAATACATATTTCAATGAATAAATACTGACTTAAAAATGCTATTTAAAAATCAATAAAAGATATATAATAATGAATATGTTTGAAACGAATATTTAATCGATAAAATAAAATAATCGATAAAACTATGCTTAAATAATTTTTGGTTATGGATTATAATTCTGGCTTTTTTTTTAAATCATTTTTCAATCTCAAAAGCCTAAAAACAAATAGAAATATATTATTATTCAATTTAATGTACTCTAAAATAATTTCTGTATTTCAACTGAAGAGGTATGATACAGGATACCAAAATAAAGTATCATTAAATATTTATCTAAGTACACTTTATTGGTTTAGATATCATTAAAATCCAGAACTAAGACATATTCAAAATTTATGTTCAGTCAATAAAGCAATCTCATACTACATTTAATAAAAGATTTAAAAATATTTCATCTTTAATAAATGTTTAATTCATAGTAACAATTTGTTTTGACAGGCACAGTCAGGAACACATGTCTCTTAAAAGAAAATAACTAGTAAAATTACCATAAATTTATATTATAATGGAGTAATGTTTACTTACTCGGATTAGAATGAATAAATGTAGTTATTCACTGATTTTTAGCAATAAAAGTTTAGAAACAAACATATTTTTTTGTAGTTTTAAGTATTTGGTTGATAAAATTTATATTTCTACATCTACATTTATCGTATTACTAAATTTATTTTAGCTCTGGGATTTTTAAACAAAGTCCTCAGCCAGAACAAATTTATCTAATATTAAAGTACATAATAACATATAAATAAAAATAAATAAATAATGTATGAATAAAATAGAGTACCATATAATATAAATATAACAAATTATAAGCATATAATAAAAAATATAATATAGGAATAAGAATGAAATAGGTAGCATATGATCAGAAAATATAAAATTTGTAATTTTTAGATCCTACTAACTTGATAAAAGGAATATTAAATTAAAAGATCATTAAACAGTTGTTTATTAAATAAATTAAGTGTATTGAATTAAGTTTAGACAACCATATTTTAATGAAATATGAAATTAATACAAAAAGTCAATACAAAAGTTTATAACTAAGCAAAGTCTCATAACTAACAATATTTAACTAGTCAAAGATTTATAGTTATAAAAAGTTAAAATATTATTCAAATTTCTCCCTATTATTTTTAAAATTACAAACTTATATATCAAAAGATGAAAAATTATTTTTGGCAAAACTTTTTCAATATATTCTTTGTAATAGCTGTGTGTATATTTTTAAAATGCAAATAACAATGAGAAAGAATAAAATGAAAATTTTAAAATGATGAATTTATTTAAAATGACATATAAATTATTATTTTTAATTAACTGTAGCTTTAATTTATTGTTTTAAATAATATTAATATTGTTTTAATAATCAATTACTAGTGAAACAAATCAAACAACATTTTTATTTCCCATGTATATCACTTATATTAAAGTTTATTTAATTTAGTAATTTTGAATTTTTAATTTTTAAATTTATATTAAATTTTCACAATTATTATAAAGAACATTTTTACAAAAAGATGTATAAATATATTAATTTCTTTTTGTGGGTTAAAATTTTATGTTACCTTAATTTACTCTAAAGAATTATTCATCTGAATAAAAATATAATTAAAAACTTATTAAATTAAATTTCCATTTTATCACATTTTGGTCGAGAATTCTAGAAAAAAAAAAAACATTTTCAAACGAGAAACAACATAAAAATTCTGATGTATTAAAAATAAAAAGTTTTTTTAATGATTACCAGCAAATTTTCTTGCAGGCCAAAAATGAAACTGCTTTTTAACGGTTAAATGTTTTTTAATCGCGTAAAATTGCGTGTCGGGTTATTCGTGATTTTAATTCATTTATCAAACTCATCGTTATTAAGTTGCAAAAGCAAAAAGCAAACAAAAAAAAATTTCTTCCAACCAGCAGTTTATTTGTTGGTTTATTTTATTTTCGCTTTTACCTGTAGCGTTATTAATTTTTTCTGCTTGCATTTCATCACTCACAAACTGTTAACGTAATGACCCGGTTTGCTGTTTAATGCAGATGAATTTTTTTTATGCAGAATTTTCTTATATTAGGAACAGAATTGCTCAAATAAGTCAACTGGAAACCACATAAAAAACACTGATGCCTCAGTGAAATGTTGTAATTTGTCTAGGCACGTAGAGACGTGGAGTAAAGGTTTTGAAAACTTTTTTGAGACTTAATTTTGCACAAAAAAAAGATAACAGCTCCAGAATTTAATTACTTTATTATCATTATTAAAACGTATCTGTTATGTTTTTGTGTAAGGGTGTTATAAATAATGATATTATTTTTCTTTGTTAAAGTTCACTGTGTTTGCAAGCTTTATTAAAATAGTTTATTATTATCAAAAATATAGATTGTTTTTCAATCAGGAATTATTGGCGGAAAAACAACAAAAAGGAATTTTTTTACACGAAAGAATTTTATTTAAAAACTTGTATATCAAAATTGAAATTTTTTTATTAGTTCTTTAAGATTAAATACTTGCAACGACTGGTCATAGTTCATTAAAATATTAATGTAGTCATTTTATATCCCAAAGCCAAATTTTTTCAAAAAATTCATAGTTGAAGTATTTTTAATTAAACATAGGATGTTTTTATTTTGAAAGATTGATGAAGTGATCCATTACGAAAAATGTAATTTTTCTTTGTAATAGTTGTGTGTATACTTTAAAATGATGAATTTATTTAAAATAACTTATAAATTAAAGTTTTAATTTATTGTTTTAAATAATATTAATATTGTTTTTAATTAATTAATTACTTGTGAAACAAATTTGTCTGATGTATATCTTTCTAAAGATTTCTATATCACTTATATTCATTTTTAATTTTTTAATTTGATTTTTAAATTTATATTAAATTTTCACGAATTAATATAAATAACGTTATTATAGAAGATATATAAATATAATAATTTATTTGGTGCGTTGAAATTTTTTTATTTTAATTTAATCTAAAAATTTTCATCTGAATGAAAATATAATTAAAAACTTATTAAATTAAATTTCCATTTTATCACATTTTGGTCGAAATTCTAGAAAAAAGAACATTTTCAACTAAGAAACCACATAAAAATTCTGATGTATTAAAAATAAAAGTTTTTAATGTTTACCAGCAAGTTTTCTTGCAGGCCAAAATGAAACTGCTTTTCTAACGGTTAAATGTTTTTTAATAGCGTAAAAATTGCGTGGCGGGTGATTCGTGATTTTAATTCATTTATCAAAATCAGCGTTATTAAGTTTCGAAAACAAGAAGCAAACAAAAAAATTTCTTCCAACCAGCAGTTTATGTGTTGGTTTATTTTATTTCTGCTTTTACCTGTATCGTTTTTAATTTTTTCTGCTTGCATTTCATCACTCACAAACTGTTAACTTAATGACCCGGTTTACTGTTTAACGCAGCTGAATTTTTTTATGCAGAATTTTCTTATTTTACGAACAGAATTGCTCGAATAAGTCAACTGGAAGCCACATAAAAACACTGATGCCTCAGTGAAACGTTGTAATTTGTCTAGACACATAGAGACGTATAGTAAAGGTTTTGAAAACTTTTTGAGACTTAATTTTGCATGATAAAAAGATAACAGCGCCAGAGTTTAATTACTTTTATCATTATGAAACCTTATCTGTTATGTTTTTGTGTAAGGGGTTATAAATAATGATATTATTTTGTTAAAATTCACTGTGCTAGCAAGCATTATTAAAATAGTTCATTATTATGAAAAATATGGATTGTTTTTAATCAGTAATTATTTGCAGAAAAATAACAGAATATAATTTCCTTTTTGAATGAAAGAATTTTATTTAGAAGACGTTTGTATATCAAAATTTAATTATTTTTACTAGTTCTTAAAGATTAAATAGTTGCAATAACTTGACATAGTTCATAAAACATAGTTCATTAAAATATTAATGCAATTATTTTATATTCCAAAACATTATTATTTTTTTTTTAAATTTCACAGTTGAATTATTTTAATTAAACATAGCATGTTTTTTTTTTTTTGTAATACATTAATTTTATTTTATAGTTTAAATTAATAAAATATTTAAATATTTTGAAAGTTTGATAAAGTGATCTATTGCAAAAATGTAATTTTTCTGTATAATAGTCGTGTGTATATTTTAAAATGCACATAACTATTAAAGAGAATACTATGGAAAATTTTAAAATGATGAATTTATTTAAAATAACTTATAAATGATAGTTTTAATTAATTATAGTTTTAATTTATTGTTTTAATTAATATCATTGTTTTAATTAATTAATTACTTGTAAAAGAAATATGTCTCATGTATATCTTTCTAAATATTGAACAGTTTCTTCCTGTTATATTACTTATATGACTTTTTAATTTTTTTATTTAATATTTAAATTTATATTAAAATTTCACGAACTATTATAAATAACATTATTATAGAAGATATATAAATATATTAATTTGTTTCATGGGTTAAAATTTTATATTGTTTTATTTTAATTAAAAATTTTTTGTCTGAATGAAAATATAATTAAAAACCTTATTAAATTAAATTTCCATTTTATCACATTTTGGTCGAGAATTCTAGAAAGAAAATAAAAAGAACGTTTTCAACGAAGAAACAACATAAAAATTCTGATGTATTGAAAATAAAAAGTTTTTAATGTTTACCAGCAAATTTTCTTGCAGGCCAAAATGAAACTGCTTTTTTAACGGTTAAATGTTTTTAATCGCTTAAAAAATTGCATGTCGGTGATTCGTGATTTTAATTCATTTATCAAACTCACCGTTATTAAGTTGCGAAAACAAGAAGCAAACAAAAAAAAAAAAAAAACATTCTTCCAACCAGCCGTTTATTTGTTGTTGTTTTTATTTTTACTTTTACCTGCAGCGTTTTTTAATTTTTTCTGCTTGCATTTCATAACTCGCAAACTGTTAACTTAATGACCCGGTTTACTGTTTAATGCAGCTGAATTTTTTTATGCAGAATTTTCTTATATTACGAACAGAATTGCTCAAATAAGTCAACTGGAAGCCACATAAAAACACTGATGCCTCAGTGAAATGTTGTAATTTGTCTAGGCACGTAGAGACGTGGAGTAAAGGTTTTTGAAACTTTTTAGTCTTAATTTTGCATGATGAAAAGATAACAGCGCCAAACTTTAATTACTTTATAATCATTATTAAAACTTATCTGTTATGTTTTTTGTCTAAGGGTGTTATAAATAATGATATTATTTTTTGGTTATTAAAAGTTCACTATTAAAATATCAAAATATGTTTTTTTTTTTTATTGAGGAATTATTTTCTGAAAATAAAAAAAAAGGTATTTTCTTGCATGAAAGAATTTAATAAACTTGTATATCAAAAATTATTTAAAAATTTCAGTTACCTTAAAAACTCAATTTTATCAATTATTTTAAAATTTGTATATCAAAATTCAATTATTTGTAAAAGTTATTATATATTAAATAGTTGTAATGAGTGGACATAGTTCTTAAAAATAATAATTTAATTATTTTTAAAAAACAAAACAATGTTTTTTTTTTTTTTTTAAACTTCACAGTTGAATAATTTTTAATTAAACATAATATGTTTTTATTTTGAATTAAATTTGTATTTTTATACATTAAATTAGTAAAACAATTAAATATCTTTTGAAGATTGAACTGCTTTTTTCATTTCGTTAAATTAAATAAAAATCATGCACTAAAAATTATGGTAAATATTGAAAAAATTGTTTTAATTTTTGAATAATTATTGTTTTTACTTATTGCGCTTTATTTATGAAATATATTTGGATAGTTACAATATCATTGTTCATGAAATTTTTTATTTACAAATTTTAAAGCATAGAATCTTTTTTAAATACAAAATGATTAAATGCATAAATGATTAAATTAAAAAAATTGGTATCGTAGAATAAACAATTTAAATTTTTTGAAAATATTTAACAATGTTTAAATATTTTCAATCAAAAATTTAAATTGTTTATTCTAGGATACCAAATTTTATTGATAATTTATGCAATGTTTATTTGTTCGATTTTCAAAATTATTATTTTTAACATCAGATAAATAATTTTTTGTTGCAAAAGAAGGGAAAATTTAGTTAGTGAAAATATGCAAATAATTTATAATCATATATGTCAAATATCGTAACTTTTCACATTTAAAAAATTACAAAACTAAGGAGTTTTTCCGAGTTATAGCAGAAAAAAAATATTCTGCAGATAAATCAAATTTCATTTTACACAATCCACTGAAATAAAAACAAAAGCATATTTCTTTTTAATAATAATATATTGATAAGAAACACAAATATTAAATTTTTTAGTGATCTCATAAATACATTCGAACCTGATAAATAAAATAAAAAAAACATACTTCACATAAATAATTTCAACCCATTTCAAAGAATAACATGACACAAATAAATAAAAAAATAATTAATAAATGCAATTCCCAAAATACAAAAAGAAGAAAACTATGACAATGCCACCGAAAGATATTTTAATTAAATAAAAAAAAAAAATTATTAAAATAAAAAAGCTCTTAAAATGTTCAAAGGAAAGATAGAAAAAAATATATTCTTCTGACAGGTTCTCTTCAGTTTTCACATGAAAACTACTGGCCCCTTCTGGCTTTTTTTTTTTTCTTTTCTTTTCTTTTTTTACTTTCCCCCTTCTAGAACCTGAAGTTCTTTTCTTCAAGTTATTCGAAGCGATATATATGTGAAGAGGAAATCGGAGAACGATTTATTTCGTGAACTGTCGACAGACACTGCATTAACTCAGAAGAGGAATAACATTCCGTTTAGCAGAAAGGTACCAAGAATGTAATCCTGCTGAATTCCTACTTTTTTTTAAAGCAGATAAATCTTCTTCAATATCGTACTGAGTGTAGTGTTCCACTTTCGAAAGCTATTTCTAATACACATGAATTCTTTATTATTGATCATTAAGAAATGCTTTGCGAAAAAAATATTGAAGAACACTTAACGTTAATGTCCAAAATTAAAATAAATATATTAATCCTTCAGTGTAAGGCATATAAAAATTTGCTCATTTTTTCTTATTAGGATTTTTTTAAAGAATTTTTTATAATTAAATTATTTTTTTTAGGTACATAAAAACTTTAAAAAGAACATTTTGAAATAATTGCCAAAATAAAATAGCAAAATTATAATTATTGTTCTATCTGAAAATCTTTAAAATAGATCTTTAATTAGCTTTCCTATTAGCACAGTAATTAGTGTTTTTTTTTTTAAACATTTCTAGAAAAATAATTCAAATGTGACATTATTAAAATGCATTGAAGGTAAAATTACTTATTTAATTACTTCACATTTAAGTTTATTGAGAAAAATTATTATGTTTTCCCTGTAATAATATTCCGAAATATTTGTAAAATTTAAATTAAATATTAATTTTTTGTAGTAATTAATTACTGAACTACTCTTGAAATATTATGATATATTAAAATTGAAACCAAAAAGTAACACGTTTATTATAAGAGGTGATTATTATCATAATTCTAATTAGGGAAATATTTTCTTTTACTGGTTAACTAACTAATATAATTAATTAAACTATTTATAGTTAAATGCTTCATCAGCATATATGATTTAGTAATTGTTAGTTATACTGTAAAGTGTTACAAATTATTATTTTTATAGTGAAGCTATTTTGTAGAAGCAACAGGGGATATATTGCTTTATTATTGTAATTATGTATATTAGGGTAATAGAAATAACTCTAATATGTCAATAATGGTAGAAAAAAAGTTTGAATGTTCGATTTACAAACTTTTATAAAATGAAACATCATAAGATTTTGCACAATTCCATAGAGGGAATTCGTAGTATTCATCAAATAAGTCGAGTTGAAAAATGTAATTAATCATTAACGCAATATGGCTTATTTTGTTACTTAAACGAATATATTTACAATGATTGCAGTTAATGTTAATAAGTTTAATGAAACTCATTAGTTTGTTTTTTTTTTTTTTTTGCTGTATTAAAAAATGTAATACATTTTTTTTTAAGTATGATTTTTCTAAATAAAACCAATGATAGGGAATATAAAAGAATAATCTAATATATAATTGATTTCGAGTTTCTGCGATAGTAGGTAGTTAAGTGAATAATTAAGTGAATTAAATGAATAGACTATGAATTTGAAAATGGATCAGAAATGAATTAGAAAAATGCACTAGAAAAAAAAAAAAAACAATTGTTGATGGGTTATTGGAAAATATATGAGATGCCAAATATTTTTTTTTTTTTTTAAATTTATTTTTGACATTTATAATTAAGAGTGCTGATGCATTTAAGTATTTTAGAAAATTCATTACTAAATGCAACATGTTATGATACAGTATGTATATAGGAAAATGTATAATGATTTCTTAGTTAAACATTATAAAATTAAGCAAATATATGAAAACTACGGATAAAAAAAATGCACGGAAACTAAAGATTAGAAGTAAATGATTGTCAAAATCAGAAAAAAATCGACAAAAAGGAAACTATAAAAAGTTTTTATTCTATAAATACCAACTTTTTGAGATGCCCTTTTACAAATAAGCACTTTTATTTTATACTATTAACAAGTATTCAAGAACAAATAATATAAAAAAATGTCGATAACCTTCCTAATCCAGGACTCTTTGGGGAATGGACACATTAAATCTGATGATCTGTTATTTTCCTTTGGGGCTGAAGGAGGTAGGAAGTTGATTGCGAGCCCCCCTTGCTTGGATAACGAGGAATCTACTAAATTTCTGCTGTTCTATTGGCAAATGGCCTCATTTCAAAGAGCGCGGCATTGAAAAACTCAAAATGCAGAATTAACTTGAGTCTATTATTTCAATTTCAAGAAGAAAAAAAAAAAAAATTCCCAAAGGAAAAGTCCTCAAAGCTTTATTAAAATTTAGACACTCTTGTTTTACTCTTGTCATAAGCACAATTTATTGATATTTATCAATCCAAGATTAATGTAAATCTTTCGGTAGATTACAGTGCATATATAGATAATGTTGAATTTCAGAAGATATCACAATAGATACGAATACTATAAAAAGACAAAACGTTAAATTTAAACAATAGCCAGTCAATCAAGGCATGAAAAAAATTAATTGCATTTATATGGAGTCCTACTCAAAATTATTACAATAATAAAAAAATAAAGCTAAATAAAAAAGGGAATATAAATCAAATCATAATTTTGAATTTTCAATAATCATAATCAATATTTCTTCAAATTTGAAATCAACTTTGGAAAGACTTGATTTATATAAAAATTTGCTTTTATGCATGAATCATTAAAAAAAATATATAAAAACCTCTCTTCAGGTTTCCAGAAAATTTCATTATTTTTATTTTTCTCAACAAAAATTAGTTCAAAATTTTAAGGATTCAACTCCTGATTTTAACTAATCTTCATCAAATATTCTTAAAATATTTAGTAAAATAATATCATTTATTTTTTTTATAATTCCAAAATTCAATAGTTAGAAAATTTTAAACAATAAAATAATGTTTTCTTTTTTTCGTTTGAAATAATTCACATACACCAGTTTAAATTATAAAATATTCATTTTATAAAAGCGAAAGTTTTAATTTATTCATATTCACGGATAAATTTTTTTCCTTAAATTTAAATAAATGACTTAGTTAACAAGATCATTTAGTTTCACAGATGTAAATTTAAGGGAAAAAATCTAGACAAACTGTTCCCTTTAACTAAATTCATCTCGCTTCTTCACATTTTCAATCACCACCTTCGGTTCCGTTATGAAAACGTAATCCAATACTTATCCATCCAGACTCGATCGTTCGTCAACCCATTTTGATATTTTACTTTATATATCAATCTTTCATATTTTTTTTTTTTACTTTTCTTTTAAGCTGTCTTTATTTATTTCATGTTGAAAAATGAATCTGCCCCAGATTTGCTGCTCGCCAATTACGCGAGTAATTCTGTAAAAGAGATGAGACATGACTCTTCCGACATGTCAATCTATAAGTTCGAGTTACGGAATAATTTATGCTCGAAAAACATTTTTGTTCTTTGCTCAAGTGAAAGATCTGTCGGGTGTCTTTTGAGCAGTACGGTTTTGAATGATTTATTTGCTGAAAGTTAAGTGTTCGCTATTAATGAAAATCTATTAATCGTCTCCAAGAGAAAGTGCTTTTGAAATTGAATATAATTCAATTCACATTGTCTTTATTAATTTTAAGTGATGTCTGTCATCAATTTCATCATTTGTTTTAAAGTCGGAGAATAAGAAAATGTGAATATCTCCATTATTATGCCCTGCTTGAAACTCTTTCTGGGTCTAGATTAATATAAATAAAATCAACATATTTTTTTACTTCGTTTTAATTGGATTCAATAAAACATGTTTTAATACAATTTAATAGACAAAAAAATTAGTAGAATCCATAATCTATTGGTATCATACGCTTCAGGCTCGAATCTAGGAGATGGTATGGACGTTTGTAAATGATACTTAATTCAAACTGCAGATCCCGATCTAATTAGCCGAAAGTGTGCACAGAATGTCAGTAGAGCGGCAAACCAAATGAAACCTTCAATCTATTTACACCAGTGATTCTCAAAGTTTGCGTCATGTCGCACTTCTGTGGCTTTCCAGCGAAATATGTTTCCATATATAAAAATACATATAGTTGCTCTTTTTCTTGTCAGTTGTCTTATTGAGGGATAACTTTCATTACAAACAACTTTCTGCATGTGTTTTTCCTTCTTTTTCACAGAATAATTCACCAAACAATAATGGGTCAAAGACGATTTCCGAAAAACTAGGAGATGCAGTTTCCATGGTTGGCTATTAGAAGCGCTAATCTGTCGGTGTTTTTTGAGAACTATGGTTTGAATGATTTATTTGCTGAAAGTTAAGTGTTCGCTATTAATGAAAATCTATTAATCGTTTCTCCAAAGAAAAGTGCTCTTCAAATAAAATGTAATTCGATTCACATTGTCTTTATTAATTTTAAGTGACGTCTGTCATCAATTTCATCATTTGTTTTTAAAGTTAAAAAATAAAGTAATTATGCATCTATTCCCTGCTTAAATATCGTTCTGGGTCTAGATTAATGTAAATAAAATCAACATAAAATGTTTTACTTTGTTTTTAATTGGATTTAATAAAGCATGTTTTAATACAATTTAATAGGCAAAAAATTAATAAAATCCCTCAATCTATTGGTATCACAGGTTTCAGTTCGAATCTTGGCTATGGCATGATGATTGTCAGTGGTTTGGAATCCAATACTGTAGATTCAATATGCATTGTAATACTATAGTTCAATATCAGTTTCAGAATCCAATAGGGACCAAAGTGTGCACAAATGACCATAGAGCGACAAACCAAACTCTCAATCTATTAACACCAGTGGTTTTCAAAGTATACGCCAGGGCGCTCTTCTGTTGTACAACACAGAAATAAGTGCCCAAATATAAAAACAAATATAGTCGGGTTTTTTTCCCATTCAGAAATAGCTTTTATTGCAAAAACTAATATTTCTACTTGCGTTTTTTCTTCAAAAAATTCGCCATACAGAAAAATAAAATACTAATTAAAATTAATACAGAAAAATTCGCCAAGCAGCAATAATACGCCAAAAGAAGGTTTCCGAAAAACTTTTTTTCTAATGCAGCTGGTAAACACTTAGACAGCTTGGTCTTGGGTGCCTTCAGGCAAACGTTGCTCAGACGTTACTCACTTTGCATTACCCAGGGGACGCGTGTAACTTGAAGATAAGCCACGGACGCGGAATAACAATGCCCTGTAATGCTCTACGATCCTATTAAATCGGGACCTACGGTTTAAAGTGGATTCCGAACCATTACAAACATCCATGGCACCGCCAGGGACTCGAACCCGAAACCTGTGGTACCCAATGCCAGAGCGCTAGCCACTCGGCCATTCAGGCCCCTTGTTTCCGAAAAACTAGAAGATGAAATTTCCGTTTTTAACTATTAGCAGCTCTAGTGTCTATGCGATATTTAATATTAAAAGTTTTCCATTACAGCCTCTGAGACTCCGTCCTCTATAAGAACTATATCTGTGGAATTGACCATCTGTATATAAAACTGTAAGACGTTAGTAAGGGATGCTTATTTGTTAGAAATTAATATAGAGTGCACTTGCAATTGTTTGTCGATTTTAAATAAGCCGCCACTTCAAAAGTTTGAGAATCACTGATTTATACCTTTATAAAAAATAATTAAATGCATGCTTTTGTAAATTTCTAATATTTTCTGTTAATTTCATCAATAGTATAAAAATCCTTTGTTTCATGAATAATTAATAAAATAATGAATGTCTCCATTAATGTGTGTTAATTAAAAATCTTTCTGGATCTAGATTTTAGTAAGTAAAATCCACATCATATTTTTCACATTATTTTTAAATAGATTTAAGTAATTATGCTCAAATAGAATAGATTTAATGAATACTCTGTTTTTAAATAGATTTAGTGTTTTAATATTGTTAAAAAGGGTACACAAAATAAAATCTCCATACATATTTATACCCATCTTTAAAAAGTAATAATTCAATTCATATTATATTCATGAATGCTAAGCAACAATTGTAAATAATTTCATTTGGAGGAAGGATTTATAAAGGAAATGTGAAAAACTTATTGTATACGATTGACTAAAAGTACTATAATTTAATGTTTTACATATTATCTTTTACATACGTAAGAGGTGCTACATTTTTATCCTATTAACAGTTTAAAAGAAAAATACATAAAATCTCCTTGAAATTAACTGATTATACATTTGTATATACAGATGCGAATTATATATACAGTTGTGAAAAAGTTGTACTTTAAATAAGCGAAATAAAGTAAATATGTGTGATTATTCAACGTTATGATTTAACACGATGCTTTGTTCTTGAATGGTATCATAGACAAATGTTAACATAAATAAATTATAATAAATTTTATTCTGATAATTTCTTTACAATAACTTATTGAAGTATGTTATCTACATTACATAAATAATTTCTATTTTTACTTATTTTAATAATAATACATTACTGAACAATAAGGGATTTATAAAATTATATTATAATTAGACAAATGAAGCACTTTTACAAAGCATTATAATAAGTTCTTTTTCAAAGTGATTCATCTATTATAACATGCCTTTATTCCATTATTCTTTTTACTTAGCTACGACTTTGTAATGTATTCGACAATTTTCTATTGAAAATGATCATGAATATGAGGAAGTTGAGGGAGTTATTTTTGGAAACTGAGCTTTAAATTTCCTTTAAATATATCAAAAATGTATTTGAACTTTCAAAAATGATGTGGATAATATATTTTTAATAGCAATCCTTAACAGAAATAATTTAGATATTATACTAATTATGATTATCATGATTCTATTAAATGATTATTATATTATCATGATTCTATTAAAATTTATATATGCTTTCATTTCAGAATTTATTGAAATTAATTTTGGGAAATGTCAGAATTTTTTTTTAATTAAAAATTCGACAATTTTCTATTGAAAATTATCATTTGTGAATATGAGAAAGCGGAGTTATTTTTGGAAACTAAACTTTAAATTGCCTTATTATAAATTAAAAGGCATTTGAATTTTACAAAAACAATGCGAATCAAATATATTTGTCAAAAACAATGCTTAACAGCGATAATTTAGATATGATATCACACAAAAAATATAATTCTCATGCTTCTACTAAAATTTAAATATGCTTTTTATTTCAGAATTTATTGAAATTAATTTTGAAATATCAGAATTTTTTTTTTAATTTAAAAAATTCAACGAAATCTATTGAAAATGATCCTTGAATTTGAGAAACCAAGCTTTTTTAATTTTGGAAACTAAGTTATTTTTGGAAACCAAGCTTCAAATTGGTATATAACGGGAAAATTTTAAAATAATTCAGATACTGTCTTTAAAAATCAATAACATGAAATTAATTTTTATTAAAGTGAAAGACATCCATTTTTGGAAAACAATAAAAATTTCATACGCGTCTCAAAGATGTCAGATTGCATAATTTGATGAATTATTCACAAGGCTACTAAATATCGCCAAGCATGAACGCCAAGCTCTTTTAAATACAAGATGATGACATTAAATTAAAAAGAAAATCTCTTGAACATTCAAAAATTATAATTAAATTTACGCATCTAGAAAAAAAAAAATTTGCAAGCGGAGAAAATGCCTTTTGACAGCATTACTGAAACATGCTGCTTCAGGCCCATTAGAATAACGACGCGACGCAAAGAGCGTTTAAAAAAAAGGATAAAAGGACAAGCACAAGTCCATGACAAGAAAAATCGTTTATTGGAAAGGTCCACTGCTCGGTATTGTTACCCACTAAGTGAATAATGAAAGGTGACACGTGTAATCAGCACTTTTCCAAACTCCTAAATGCTTAAAAGTAATAGGTCTCTACCGAATGTCAGGCGAAAGTGACACCGATATTGAATTTTTCCTCTTTTCTTTGGAGCAGGGTGCAGAACAAAGTTTTGTGATGTCAGAACGTAAAGCTTATGTTAAATTTTCTGCGTAAAAGACAGCGAGACAAACAAAAAAATAAAAGGTTGGATTCTTTGGAGAATAATTGCTTGATGTATTATTTAAGATTTATCAAGATCTGTTGTCTGGGCAATTAAAGATAAGAGCGCTTCGTTACTGAATTAGCAGTTTGATTACCTAAAATTGCTCAGTGCTTTAAGGAATTTAAGAATGAAAAATTAATGCTGAATCTCATTTTATTCTTTAAAATTCCTTCAAATAAGTGCATCTGTTGAATTTATTTTTAAACTGTATGTCCAAGCATAAATTCGTTTATATATCTATATATATCTTAGTCATATGCAAGTATATTTAAAAGGCACAAATTAAAATATACTAGCATTTTTCATATAATTTAGAAAGAATGAAACATGAGTTACATTTTTAATGTACCTTTTCTTAAGTTTAATTTAATAATAATAAAGTATTTTTATTCTATAAAATACTGCAAAATCTCTTTGCAAATTTATTTTCTATTATTTTGATTTTCATTACAGGCTCGTGTTATGTTTCAGAATTTAGTTCCATAAATAGAAATATCTGAATTATTAAAATTTCTTATTTTAACGAATGTCCGTGAATTACATTTTTCATGTAACCATTTCTTAGAAAGTTTAATTTAGTAATAACTAAGTATTTTTATTCTATACAAACACTAAATTTGCAAATTTCTTTTTTCTTATTTTTTTTTTTAGTAATAGTAGTATTTTTAGTAGTTTTCGTATTTTTAGTAGGAATCGTATTTGTCGTTTCATAATTTAGTTGAAAAACTATTTTTCACACAAACTGAAATTATCAAAACACTTTTTAAATGTATACAAAAATACATAATAATTTCAAAAATACAACCCTCCCCATCTAACTTCTATACATACATGCATGCATATATATATATATATATATATATATTTTCTCTTGTCTACTGGAATAAACAAAGAGGCATCACATTATATGGAGAGGGGCTGTAGTTTTATGTTGAAACTGAAGTAATCTAAAATATTAGATAGATTCAAGTTGGTCTAAGGGTAGTAAAGGTTTTGTTTATTTGTATATGAAAAGGAATTATAAAGTTCTATAGTTTGTATTATTATATATTAGGTATTTAACTAGTTACGAGATATTCAATAGTATAGAAAAGCATGTTAGGCTGCATATTATTATTACACATGCATAATACATGATATAATCTCTTTATTAACAATTTCACACATGCAAAAAAATATAACCAGAATTTTTTTCAAGTATAAAGGTTATATAAAAGTATTTTACAATATACAGAAAAAATAATAAAAGACAAAAAAAAAAAAAAAAAAAAAAAAAAAAAAAGCAACTTACCGTGGATGACCATTGAGGCAGTAAAACTGGCCGAAGCCGCCATATTCCGGGCAGTACAAGTATAATTCCCTTTGTGTCTCAATTCCACCCTGGGGAAGAGCAGTGCCTTGGAGAACTCGTCCAGTATCGTCTCCGTTATTTCTAGGTCGTGGGGTAGCGGCTTGCCGTCTTTTAACCACTGGATGGTTATGGGTGGATCGCCCTTTGTGACGGAGCACAACAGCTTCGATCGGGCTCCTTCTTCGATGGCCTCCGGTATGTGGAAAGGTTCTATGACCGGAGGGGCTGCAAGAAAATACCATTTGTTGTAGTATCTAAGAGACACTTTTCTTGGTGAGTTCTGGACTACTAACATGAATGATCAACAAAACAAATGGCTTACGTTCAGAGTAGTAGACAATCGTAAAATGGAGACCTTTTAGTGTAAATGTTTGAGTTTTAAATGTAATGTTTGTAAGTAAGAAAATGCTAGAGATACTATTGCAATATTGCATTTTGAACTTTTACACGTTTATGAATTTCATAAATTTATATTTAAATATTTTAGTTGCTTTTAAATCACGATAAAAAATTGAATTAGGTTAAAGACTAAAGAAAATTAGATAAAAAATATTTAAACAAGAAGAAAAAAATGTTACATAAAAAAAACGAAATTTTGAAATCACAATAAAATAAATATTAATTAATTTATATTCAATTTCAATTTTTTATAAATATTTGTGTAAGCAAGAAAATGCCAGAGATAATATTGCATTTTGGATGTTTGTAAGTTTATGAATATAACAGTATTTATATTTAAATATTTTAGTTGTTTTTAAGTGAGGATATAATTTGGATTACGTTAAAGAGTAAAGAAAATTAGAAAAAAATATTTAAATTAGAAGAAAAGATGTTACATAACAAATTGATTGTTCATTAAAAATTCTAAAATCACAAAAAAAAGAAGTATTAGGTAGTTTATATTCAATTTAAATTTTTTTGTAAATGTAATTTTTTTATTTTGTAAATTTTTTTGTTTTAGCTTAAATGTGCTATAACCGGAGGGGTTGCAAAAAATACCAAGACATTTGTTGTATCTAAGAGACACTTTTCTTGGTCAGTTCTGGACTACTAACATGAATGAAAACAAAACAAATGACTTGCATTCAGAGTGGTAGACAATCATAAAACGGATACCTTTTAGCGTAAATGTTTGTGTTTTAAATGAATGTTTGTGAGCAAGAAAGTATTAAAGGCATTGACATTAAACATTGTATGCTTAATTATATTTATTTTTACTAATTTTAATCGAGTTCAACTCACAATCAATAATTAAGTTGTTTTGATTAAGTAAACTTTATATAACATGAATAATACTGAATGAATAACAATATAAAAAATGACTAAAAATACAAAATAAATAATTTTTCTTAAATGATCATAATTTTAAACAGCCAATAAAATAATTAGCCTAAACTTTATTATGTAATAATAATCATTGTAATATTTTTTTTAGGAAATGAATTTACAATCTTTTCACAAAAAATTATGAATAGAGAAAAATATAGCAGTTTGGACGTTTATATATTTATATTTAAATATTTTAGTCGGTTTTGAATCAGGATATAATTCGAATTGAGTTAAAGATTAAAGTAAATTAGAAAAAAATATTTAAACAAGAAAAATATGTTACATATAAAAATTAATTGTCCATTAAAAATTCTAAAATCGCAATAAAAGAAATATTAGATAATCTATATTGAATTTTCCATTCGATATTTATTTTTTGATTATTTTTTTCTTTATTTAAATGTCCTATATTTGTTATCAGTAGTAGTTATTTTATCTTTTAAATATTTGAAAAAAATTTTTACAGAAATGGTCTTCAGAAATAGAAGTTTTCATACACTGGTGTCCAAAAAGTTAAGCATAAATCGTAAAATGCGAAAAACATGGAGTAAATATTCGTAAAATTATTCCAAATTTCTTGCGGATATTAATTGGGTGAAGAAGAAACATTGGGTTTATGCAAAACTTTTCAGTCGACTACGTCCTGCGCGAAACACCTGCGCATGTCGGAACGCAGAGAAACCGATTCACGCAGCATAGGCAGTTCAGACAAGTTTCGTGCAACTGCTGTGCGAAGGAACGTTGTTAACCATCAAACAAGGTGAATGATGGCACAAAGACGCCAATTGGATATGTTTGCGAAAGGAAGAATCGTTGGAATGCTGGAATCCGGACGATCACAAACCGAAGTGTCTCGAATTTTGAATGTGGACCAGTCTGGGATCTCAAGACTGTGGCAGAGGTTTCAAAGAACGGGAGATGTTACCCGACAACCAGTATCAGGTCGACCAAGAATCACAACCCCTAGCCAAGTCCGATATCTGGTAATAACTGCGCGACGTCAGAGGAGCAGTACTGCCAGAGCACTGGGTTCGGCGCTCACAGTCGCCACAAGAATACGAATTTCGAGACAAACTGTTTACAGGAGACTCAATCATGCTGGCCTGTATGCCAGAAGACCAGCAGTTTGCATTCCCCCTCACGCTGGCTGTCAGAGGTGACCGCACTCCTCATTAAACTGCAGCATCAGTATTTTATTTAATATTTTCTTTCATTTTTCTTTAAAGTGTGAACCCTTGCTATGCTCAGTTTTCTTTCAAACTGCTACTTTGGATAATAAAATTAATTATTATCGTTCTTTGATTTTCTTTCTTATTTTATAACCATTTTACACTCGCATATCACGTTTCCCGCAATTCTGATTTACAGTTCCTTCTTTATTCACATAATTATCAATTATGCTTAACTTTTGGACACCAGTGTAGATAGTGTAGTTAGTTCATGCATATACCTGTGTCTATACATAATGTGAATTGCCATAATAAATAAATGATCCGAATCTACTTCCGTTGGAATCAAAGAGTAGAGTAGAAAGTAAAAATTTACTCAGATGTCATCGTAATATAGGTGTTCGAGATTTAACACGTCTTCGAAGGAAGTTGTTATAGCGTAATATAGGTGTTTGCGATTGATTTAACACGTCTTCCATGATGCCAAAATGAAAAGCCTCTTATGTGTAGTGCGGGTAGTTTCATTTCATTGGTGAATATCTTATTGAAAATTTATTTACCATTTTCATTTCATTTCATTAATTTTAATCAAGTTCAACTCACAAATAATTATTAAATTCACTTGATTAAGTAAATTTTATGTAATATGAATAACAATATATGTATAACAAAAAAAAATTGTTACAAAAACCCCATTTTTACATAGCCAGTAAAGTAGTTGTAAAGCAAAGTAAAAGAAAAAGTTGTAAATCCTGGGCATAGTTTGTATAATTCATATATCTTGAGAAAGAAAATCTTAAAAATAACACACTTTATAAGTAGAAAATTTAGATACATTGTTTAGTTACTTTACATATTTTCCCGTAATAAATTAAAATAAAAAGTTATTTATAAAATAAAAAAAATAATAATAATTAAAAAATTAAAATAAATAAAAATAATAAGATATAAAAAGTTGTTAAAAATAAAATAAATAAAATAAAATAAAAAATAGAGTAAAAAAAATTAAAATTAAATAAAAAAATAACCAAAAATAAAAAAATATTTTAAACGATATATAGGGTAAAAATTGTATATATTAAATAAAAGTTGTTTAAATTTAAACCTATATAGGGTTCAAAAATAAATTCTGTTGTTACAAGAAAATTAACTTATTTCTACCAATTCATTTCCGTGATAAACTGGTTGTTGACAATCTAATTATCTTAGAGAAAAATTTAATTTCTTATTAAGACAAGTTGTTTTAAACACGTGCATACCCAAGAGAATTAACCATTAATATGTGGACAAGAGCATTACTTATTTAGTTGTGATATCACGTATAGCACTTGACGCAATTAATTCCCTTTGAAAAATGTAAAAAAAATTATATATGAACAGGAATTCTAATGTTTGCAGAAGAATATTTTATTTTTAAAATGAGTTGTTATGAAAATACTAGCGTAATAATTCACTTGTTCAAGTTAATATTTCATTTTCTTAGAATTGAAGACGAAAATACTAGAAAGGAAAAGTCATTAGTATTAATTGCTGGCTTCTTGAGTATTCTACTTGTCGTAACTGTTTGTACTTTATGACCATTTTTTTCTGGTGTTGTTATGTAAGAGTATATTTCTGAAACAAACTTAAATAATTCACTTAAAAATGAATGTTCCTTTTCTAAAATTCATATGCTTTATTTTAGTTGTTTTAATAACATTGTCTTAAAGCATAATTATCAGAAAACATTTTAATATAAAAATGCATTTTATCTTAACAGCGTTTGTTGTGCATTTTTCTGCAGGTTTATAAATGACAGTGGAATTTTCGTAAACTGCAATTTTCAGTATTAATAGCGATCTTGTTCTTTGAATTAGTTTTTAAAAGTTCCAAAATTTTATTTTACATAATAATGAATTTTTATAACATAGTATTTTTTTAAATTTTGATGGCAACATATTAAGATTCTTTGTATATTTAATACATTTAACTTAAATTTCAACATTCAAATTTAAGTGTTTTTTATACGGAAAGTTATATATGTATTCTTGCATAATGAAATTTAATAAAGTATGTAAATTTAAAACCAAAATATTTTTATTAAAGACATTTTTCTTATCTTAATTCATAAATCCATACTTAATTCATAATTCATAAATCCATATTAGTTTCTTTATTGTTCACTAAGAACTATGAATGTGATAATGCAGAAATTAACCATAGGATAAATTTTTAAAATTTAATTATAGTTAAAAAATGGGGTATTATAATAAAAATGGAAAATGTTTATCGCTGTTGATTAATAAAAAATTATAAAATAAAAAAAAAATGAAATTTTTTTCGAAACATTTTTACTATATGAAATTCTTAATAATATATAACCAAAGAAAAAAATTAAATGTCATAGAAAATATAAGCACTTGAAGTTCAAATCATGCCGCAAATTATAAATATGCCTATTAGAATTAAAGATTGCCTTCTTTGATTGACGTCTTCGATATACGCCTTCTTTGATTCGATATACGTCTTCTGTGATTCGATATACATCCTCTTTGATTCGAAATACGCCTTCTTTTTCGAGATTGACTTCTTTGATTTTCGTCTTTTCTGATACGCATGTTATATATTTTAAGATGTTTTACAGAATTTTTTTTTTATTCCGATCAAGGATTTACCCGGATAAAGTGTATTTTTATTTAAATGTAAATGACAAGGTTTTTATTTTGATTAAGTTATCCATTGTTTAGTTTTGGATTCAATTTTATCAAATAATTCATAAACAGGGTGGTCATAAGAGCTCGTTTATTTTTGTATACTTTCAAAACAATTATGGGATATTATGTTTTGGGGGTATAAACTGCGGTGAAGAAATGTTTTGATGACTGATATATAATGTATAGGTGTTGTAAGATATGATAAAAGAAGATGAAGAAGTAACGAATAAGAAATTATTTAATTTCATTGATAAAATTTGTTGTTAAAAAAAAAATATGCACAGTTCGTGCATATTATACAAAATGTAATTTCTTGGATACAAATGAGTTTCAATAAGGAAGATGGTTTCCCTTGACCGAAATCATTATCACACACCTACGAGGCATGGGATCATTGAAGTTAACAATGAGGAACTGTCATACTCAGAGAGTTGGAGAGGAAAGCTTTTCAATTTATGAATTGTTTCTGGGCGTGGTAAGAAACTAGAAACCCTTCTTCCCAAAATGACCCAAAAATGTTTTGTTCTGCTCTTGTCTGGAGAATAAGCTATTCTATTCATTCGAAGGACTTATTAATCTAATTGGAAACTGTTTATCTCATCACGATGTTAGGTATTGACATCCATGATAATTAATTCATCCCTGATTGCTGTAAAAGACTACAATATGTTCTGAGGAACTCCTAGTTAGTGTTATATTCCTGAAAATGTGTGCACAACGCTACGGCCTTTGAAAAGAAATCCAGGCCTAGGCAAATACACTCCTTTTTTTCTGCCAAATCGGACATTTTCTTACATAAACAAGAGTATTCCATGTACAAGATTCTTTCCCTATGAGAATCCGCCTATTGTCAGTTTGTACACAAAAGCGGGACTCATTCGTTAAGAGCATGCGGCTCCAATTATCTCGTCCACGTCTGAGATACTCCTGTGCCCACATTTTGATGGAAGCAAAGTGACCTATGTCAACAAAACACAAACATCTGTCTATGAGTATACAAACTCACATTATGCAAGGGGTTTCGAATTGTTTGAGTTGATACTCTGGTACCAGTAACACTCTGAAGGTACTGTTTCAAGAAAGTGGCGTTGATAGGGCGGTTTCTTCTGGCCGTTATTGTTAAATACTTATTCTCATTTTGTGTTGTTGAACGCATTCCTCCTTCCCCGATTTCATAGTCCGGAAATGATACTTTGAGAAACTTCTAACTCTTCAACTACAACGGATTGCGTTTGACGCATCTCTAGACAACCGAAAGTCCTACAGGCTACCAATTCTACTAAGTCATCTTGCTGAGACATCGTATTCACATTGTATACTGAGACATTGTATTCACATTGTATACTGAGACATCGTATTCACATTGTATTCACCGCATTTGGGTATACGAAATATCTCCAAACGATCCAAGAAGTTTATATGCATTTTTTAAAAATTAGTAAGTTTAGAATGATTATGTTTTCCATGGAATCACACAATAAATATGACCACAGAAAATATGTATTTCTCAAGGAGACACACAAAAAGAGGTGTACGGACGACATTAATCAAAGCTGACAGTTGCTGCTAAACTTCTTTATTCTTAATCTTCAACAACGTGGGGGCTTACACCATTTACTTATTATTATTACTTAGGTGCTTATTTCAATTACACAGAATGTAGCATTTCATAAAATAGAAAAAAAGTTCCTCGTACTGCACTTTCTCGCACAATAAGTTTTATGGCGGCGTTTTACCAACGACCGCATAATCAACAGTGCATTTCTGCAAAATAACTATCCCATTTTTTCTGTCTTTGTGCTTTCTAATTGTAAGGCCATTTGTAATGGCTTATTTACTCTGGAAATTAAGCCAATTTAAAAGGTCCTATAACGTTGCAAGACAAACAAATTCATAGAGACGTATACAATTTGTAGTCGATAATATTCATTTGAGAATGAACATGATACAATATGTTAAACACATTTTCTAAATTAAATTAGGAATGAAAGAGTTAATTTTAATGAAAAAAAGTTTCTGAATCATAAAATCAATAAGTGAACAGACATCAGGTATACGTAAAAAAAATTATATGAAGCTGATAGAAAAACGTTTTCATACTAAATTTTCCTTTAATATGAATCAACCACATAAAAATTCGTTTTGTATTTTTTTTAGTTCATTGCCTATTTTGATATCCAAAATCAGTTCTGTATCATATCTCTTATCCATGTTTTTAAAATGAAACCTTGAAAAAATGATTTCCAAATGGTTTAAATAATATGTTCATAAAATGATGTTGCTTTTGACTACATTTATAATTGAGCTTTAAACACCTATACTTTAACTATGGCCACATTGTAATTTTGGCTAAAGCAAGCTTTTTAATATTTAGTTCTTAAATTCTTTAATCTGTTGACAATTTTATTACTTCAAGGAAAACACGGCATGTCAAATTTTTCCATAAAGCTGATGGAAAAATGAATTATGATTTCTTATTATTAGATGGATTAGGACAATCAGGAAACTATGCAATCATAATTATTGAGTCCCACTGTCCAATATTCTGTTTGGCATGCACCGAATAAACTCGTTTTATAAAGAGTTGCATGCAATATGGTTCACAAACCGAAATCGAAATCCTTTTTCGCTGGCTGCCTGGTGGCCAAGTGGCCAATGCTCTGGTCCTGGGTATCATACGCTTCAGGTTTGAATCTAGGCCTGTGAGATGGCAGTTTTTAATGCTCGGAATCCACTTTAAACTGGAGGTTCCTGTATAATTACCCCTAGTGTGCAAATAAATTATCATAGAGTTCATCTGTTCCATTTTATATGGACATAAAGATAAGGGCATTTTCTCACATAAAAAAATTGTTGTTTCATATTTCATTTCATAAAATTTTAATCAATAAACTGACAGAAAATGTATATGTAATATAAGATGATACTTACTAAGGACTCTTATATTCAAAGTCCTTTCGCCACGCTGTCCTTGACTGTTCCTTGCGACACATCTATATTCTCCACCATCACTACGCCGATCAATTTCTCGTATGATTAGAGTACCATTTTTGAATCCCTTTTGACGATGGTTATAAGAATACGTCTGCCGTCTGTAAAGAAAGATTATATTTTACAAAAGCAAAATAGAGATTCATCCATTCTATACATAAAGAAAAAAAACAAAGCTTTTCTTTGCTTCTATTAGAATTCAAAATGCTTAATGTGATTATATTCATTTACAGTTTTATGTAGGCTGCGTCACGCCACTTCTAAATGTCTGTGTCTCATTTCTCATGTGGTGAAGGCTATTGGATTCAAGGTCACAGATACCATCGAAATAAAGGTTGATTCGAGTCAGCATACGTCATGATTATCACATGCTTGCAATCGTTTGTTGTAATTTATTAATTGCTTTTAACTTATAAATGTGCCTGTGTTTTGCACACACACACACACACATATATATATATATAAGTAGTTGATGTAAATAAATATGGATTTTATCTTACATGAATATGCTATTTGTATTCAACAAGTACTAAATTTTAAAGACTACAACCAATTGGATATATCAAGGATTATCCAATTGGAGGCCCAAAGATTAGAAGATTAGAACTTTTAGAACTTTGGAAGATTAGAAAGATTTTAAAACATTAAAATCTTTCAACTTCTAACCAATTCTATGCCTTCAATAACCAATGAAGGCATAAGCGGGGCAGAGTTCATGATGAAAGAATAACTTGAGGGAGGTAATTGCAGTGTCCCAAAATTTATTAAAATTAGGCTGATATTTCAATGTTTTTATACCGTCAAAACGCCTTATTTGATCCCTTAGCTGAATTATGATTGGAGGAATACTCTTTTGTGAACTGAATTGTTTTCAAAAGACACAGTATTTTTCAAAAAAATATATATATATATATTTAAAATAAAATCACTTCTTGCGTAAATTTTGAGATTTTCCTAATAAAAAACAGATTGTTGGTGTATCCTTCAAGAAACCGAACTTGCATTAGTTGAAGGAGCAACTCCCGAGGTAGTAAAGGAATATAAACTGAGGAAGAGCAGTGCCTATAAATACTAGGGAAATGCCATAAACCTCTAAAAGCAGGAACATATGCTCCGAAGCAAGCTTAGAAAACTAAGACACCATTTTCAGACCGATTCCTGAGTAAGAGCTGTGTCTTTCACCCGACGAATATTTATCTTGCAGAATAAGTGAAGATGAAAATATCTGCCTATATGCAACTACACTACGGCATCTTGTGAACCATCTTAAAGATAATGGAACTCAAACTGCTGAATGGTATCAAATAATCATATAGTAGTATAGTAGTGCAGTAGTTTCAGTTATTCATAATCTTCTAAAAAAATCTTTCAGATATAATACAAAATATCTATCGCTGCAAAGATAAAAACTTTATTTTTGGCAAAGTAGATAGTTAACTAATTGTAAAGAAGTAGAGATTGAAGCAACGTCAAAATAACCGTGAAATTATTGATTTGGAAATTTAACCAGCAAAGTTTCTACCTGAAAAGATAAACGTTTATAAATAACAATGTTTCAAATAAAATGAGATGTAAGCAAGTTATTGTAAAACGGCGAAAATATTTTGCTTGTACAGGAATTTTGTCGTGGAATTGAAAATTGTGGTTAGAAATTTAAAAGTAATAAGAAGGAAGAAAAAAAAATTTAAAAAAAATATGTAAATAACTTTATAATGGAAAATTGTTTTAATACCGAAATGAGTACTAAAAACTGCTAAGTATTTGACACCGCAGCGAGTACACATTTTTGTGGTAATGAAGAAGTTTTTGAGATTATAAACATGTTAATCACACTAACATATCTGCACCAGTAAATGGTTTAATATGTCTTTTAAAGGTATTTATACTGTTAGAATGGTAGAACAGATTTTTAAATTTATGTAATGTTACGCATTCGCCTAATGTAAGACGCAACTTGAGGACGGGCCCTGTTTTTGATAAAGGGCAAGCGTATTTTATTGGCAAGAGGGGTAAAATTACTATATTCTGCAAAGAAGTTAGAAAATTGTTTACAGCTTATTAAGAAAAAGCGGGTTATATTAGTTACCAGAGTTGCCACGATAAAATAAAGCAATTACTTGTTTACCGGCTTCTAGCAGCGGAATTTAAAAGTTATAGCTTAGAAAATATTGCCATGGAATCCCCAATAGATGATTAATATAAGTAATAACGATAGTGTGAAAGATTTGCCGGCATTTAAAAAGTAGGATCGATGCGATCCAGGCCAAATTTAAAAGACATTCATTTAAACCTATCGCACTTGAATGCATGCGGATCTTTACCTTCAAATTCAATTCTATGCTATGTTTATTTCTTGTCCACTATAAATGTTTCTTTTTTTTTTTTACAGAAAGTCACAATATTTCATCTGAAACGAAAAACGCAACTTTTCGTTTAATTTATCAGAAGAGAACAAATAGGTTCTACTAACTAGCCACTAACTTTAAAATTAACAATGTCAGAACAGATAATGGTCTAGAATTCTTACATGCAGAATTTAATGAATTTTTAGAAAATCAGGGAAAACGCTGCGTGCCCTAATATTTATTCACCAAACATAATTTCGTTAGAGAATTATCTAATCGTACAATAATGAATGTAGTTAAAACTACGTTTAGCTACATTCATTATTGTATGAGCGTAGTTAAACTATGTTTAATCTTAGAGGTCTCGGAAATAGTTTCTGAGTAGAAGTATTAAGGTACATCACTTAAGTGTAAATTAGAGAGGTGAAAATTAAAAGAAAACCAATTTTGAGTTGGTGTACGAAAATCATCAATAAAACATCTTAAAAATTTTGGTTCTACAGCGTATGTAGGTACCCAAATGCAAACACATTTTAACAGTGAGGCAATGGTTTGTCCTAGAAATAGATGGATATCATAATTTAGATATCTAGTGAACAGAGGGTAGTAGAAACTATATATGTAACTTTTGACGAAAAGAAATTAAACAGCAAGCTTATACTGGACCTCAGTATCATAAATGAAAAGCTGGATAATTATCCTTCATATTTGGAAACGGATAATGAAATATGTTATGAAATATCAAATCATGATAGAAGTAAAGAAATAAAAGGAATGGTAAAAACTGAAATAACGAAAGAGAACGTAGGATATATAGTTTAATAGTAGTAGTCAATAGTAGTTAGTCACGTTTAATAGTAATTAGTCAACCTATAACTGAAATTATAGGTATAACCACTAGAATAACGCAGAACCTATAATTTTAATTATATGTTCTCTGAAATACCATATAACATAGAATTTAAATTATAGGTTCTTTGAAATAATGTAGAACCTGTAATTAAAATAATCCGAGCATTCTGAAAATTCGGTAGAACTTGAATACCAAACTAGTGAAATTACATGAATAAGGAAGTAACACTTATTAAAGACAAATCCAAAATTGACTTCCTCTATAACGTTGAAAGAAAGAGATTCTAAATTAAGATAGAACAAAGTTGAAAAATCGTACGTCAATGCTCATAAAACTAAATATGATCCAACACTTTTTAATTTCAGTGGGAAAAAAAACGTATTCTAGTATAGTTAAACAGAGAACTGAAAGTGAAGCAGTGATTTCGGGACTCCAAGGAAAACGTATTCTAATAGCATAGATGTATGACATGAAAATTTCTCCACGTTACAAATCAGCAATAAAATCCCCAAACCCTAAGAATTTTCCAAGTGCTATGCTAGAAGAAATCGATATGATATCTAGTAGAAATGTATCAAATTGACAACATAATAGTTAGGTATAAAGCGAGGATTGTGGCACAGGGTTTCAGTCAGTAGAAATTGGAACATTATTTAACGATGATTTCCTGCATTAGGAACGTTTTCTCATGCCTAGTATATCTAATGAAATGGGAGCTTCATCAAATTGCCATAGAGAATGCATATTTGTATGGACCAATTGTTCTTATAAAATAGCCTCAAGTCTTGATAAACAATCCTGATATACAGTCCAAATAATACAACATATTTATACAACAATCATGCCTAATATGTGTAATGAAATGGGAACATTATCAAATTGTCAGCAAGAATGCATATTTGTATGGGCCAATTATTCTTGTAAAACGGCCTCAAGTTTTGATAAACAATTCTGATATACAATAAAAATAATACATCATATTTATACAACAATCTCTGGTTTAATACAATGATTTCTATTAGAAATCGGAACAAAATTTTATTTGGAAAACGCAAAAGCTTTAAGAAATTTTTTTTTTTAAAAAAAATGTAAAATTTAAGACAAAAATATATTTAAATACAAATGACTACTAAGCGGAAAACAGCAAACAACATACTAAATGAAAAAAAAAACCATTTTAAATACAAATAAGTAAAAAATCAAACTATATAGACTTATAATACATATAAAAGAAACTAAGATGCTTAGAAAGATGATAATATTAATCTTTCTACGGAAAATAGTATCGAGAAATAGGAATATAATTAATGTTGAATATAAAACTGAAAGCAATTATTAGCCTTCTTAAATATAAAAATTATTAAATTTTAAGTATTTAAAAATGTATTTCTCACAATGATAATATCAGAAATTTGATCTCATATGTCTTATAACTGCCATTGTATAAAATTTTGTAATTGCAAATTTCATATTTTTTTAAGGATATTACCTGACATCTAGTGATTAATATTTAAAAAAATTAAATTACTTAAGCTGCTGATTCTTAAAAATCGTACTGCTATTTAATGTTACAATAATTTAATAATAATTAAGAAAAAAATAATAATTTAATAATAATAATTTAATAATAATAATAATTTAATAATAATAATAATTTAAATAGTATTAATTATAATATAATTTAAATAATAATAATTTAATAATAAACAGTATGCATAAAAATACAATAAATAATAAATGAGTATTGAAAGTATATCAATGACATTTAAAAATTATTTTAATATGAAAATTTAATGATTCTTATCTATTTTAATTTTTATTAAATTAATTAATTTTTTTAACAACAAACTTTTCAGCAAAACAATTAAACTTGAGTATACACAAGTAGTCGGCGAATAAATGATGATTAAAAACAGCATTACTTTAGTCATTAAAGCGAATGATGTATACTATACAGATAATAGTAAATTATATCTGCATTTTTTTCTTTATTCATGGTGATATATTTTTAAAAAGTCTTCATAATAATTTCAAAACAAACTTCGCTTTATTCCCAAAGGCACTGAATATGTCTTTGGTGTTTAACGAGGCATGCTAAAAGGACGAAAAAAAAAAAAAAAAAAAGAACTTTCTTTTATATTAATATATTACTTTTTTTTTTTGTGCATGCTGCATTGTCTTTCAGTTTTAAGCATTTTAACTCTGGGACATTGATTTTTAACTCAGAAAAAAAAAAAAAGGAGAAATAAAAAAAAAAAATATTTAAAAAAAAAAAACCGAAACAATTTTACCGTCTTCTGTTCCTGTCAGTTTACAGACGTCCTCAAATTGAAGTTTTCCCCCCTTCAAAATATCCGATAAACAATACGTCTCTTTCCAAATCCATCTTTTGATTTTACTCTAGATGCAGAGATCTTTTTGGGGAGAACTTATTTTCTTAACATTTTCACGCTCTGATTCATCTAGAACCTGACGTGTATTGAATGGAAAAAAAAAAGAAAAGAATCCAATGGCTCGATATTTTGAGAATACTAGGATTCTATTTATTCCAATGCATTTTTGTTTTTAGGGACATAAAAACACAATTTTTTTTTTTTAAACTATGATTTGATTCCTTAATTATCCATGACTTAACATTGATGGTAATTGAAAGACAAGCAAAATTAATATTTTTTTTGAAAAAAATTTGTTAAATCTTTTTGTTTAAATTTCCAAAATATTAAATAGGTTAATGTATAGGATAATAATGGGACATAATTATTATATCTTGTTAGGATAGCATAAAGGATAATAATTATAATAAACCTCATAGGATATAAGATATGATTGAAAATCTTTATAGGATAATAATTTCCTATAAGGTTTACTAGATATCGGGACATTATCAGTAAATTAACTTATTTTAAATTTCATATTTATGTTTGTTTTTAAAAATATATATTAAAAATTTTGATGCAGAGATATTTTGGGAGAGAACTTATTTTCTTAACATTTTTCACTCTCTGATTCATCTAGAACTTGACGTGTATTGAATGGAAAAAAAAAAAAAAACAGAAAAGAATTCAATGGCTGGATATTTTGAGAATACTAGGATTCTATTTATTTTATGCATTTTTTGTCTTTAGAGGCATAAAAAACATACCCTTTTTTAAACTATGTTTTGATTCTTTAATTATCCATGACTTAACATTGATGGCAATTGAAAGACAAGGAAAATTAATATTTTTTCCAAAAAAAAAAAAAAAAAAAATCTGTTAAAATCTTTCTTTAATTTCCAAAAGATTAAATAAGTTAATAAGAATAATTTCCTATAAGGTTTAATAGATATTATAAGTAAATTAATTTATTTTAAATTTCATATTTATGTTTGTTTTTAAAAATATATATTAAAAATTTTGATGCAGAGATCTTTTGGGAGAGAAAACTTATTTTCTTAACATTTTCACGCTCTGATTCATCTAGAACCTGAAATGTATTGAATGGAAAAAAAAAAAAGAAAAGAATCCAATGGCTGGATATTTTGAGAATACTAGGATTCTATTTATTTTATGCATTTTTTTTTTTTTTGTCTTTAGGGGCATAAAAACATACCCTTTTTTAAACTATGTTTTGATTTAATTATCCATGACTTAACATTGATGGCAATTGAAAGACAAGGAAAATTAATATTTTTCCAAAAAAAAAAAAAATCTGTTAAAATCTTTCATTAATTTCCAAAAGATTAAACAAGTTAATAAGAATAATTTTCTATAAGGTTTACTAGATATTATAAGTAAATTAATTTATTTTAAATTTAATTTTTGTTTGCTTGTAAAATTATATAATAAAAGTTGTGAAGAAATTCATGATCTTTGTATTTACTTATAATACAATTATAAGTAAATACAAAGATTAAAGTTTGACCTTTAAAAAATTAAAGACCTTTAAAAAAAAAATTAAAGACCAAAGATTAAAGACCTTTTTTCTTCTCAAGATTAAAGTTTATTATTTTGTAATAAGGATAATACTATATTAATAATATTATCATCATTATAAAAATAAGGAATGGAGATTAATTAATGAGGATTAATAATTATAATAATGAGGATTATATTATTATTCGATAATTGTTTAAATTCTTATTAATAAAGACCTAGTAATTTATATTGCAATAATAAGCTTAATACAATTTAAACTTATTTCCTAATTTGAAATTTTAATTATGATTTGTCAGAATATTTTGTACAATATCTAGCCGAATAAGTGAACTTAAACTCCTATAAGATTAAACATTTTTGTTTTTATCTTTTTTTTAATATCTTTTTCAAATTCATTATCTTAAAGAAATAAATATTAAATAAACGATTTTTTTTCCTTTTTGAAAAAAAAATTATTTATTAATTTAAAAAATAACATATTATTTTTATTTCAAAGGAATATCACATTTCAATATATGAATTGCTCTCTGATAAACTTTTATTTTACAGCTTAAAAAAAACGCCTAAGAAAAAAACCGTAATCTAGGCTTTTATCAATTTTATGCATTAAAAAGTTTATGCAATTTTAGATTAAATTTAAGTTTGAAAGATAAATAAAAGGTAGAATTGCTTGAAGCTGTGAATTTGATCAAAGTGAACAATTGAATTGTTATTTTAAGTATTTAGTGCTAATTTCGAAATTGGATTTAATTTTATTACCCCACAAAAAATTGGAAATATTTTTACTTAAAACATAACAGACCAAATATTAAATTAGATATTTGAAATCCTAATCTTTATTTCAGAAAAAGATTCAATTATCTTTTATTTGACTAAGACTCGCAAAGAAAGAATCCAGTCAATATTAAATGCAATTAAGTCCTTAAATTTCAATTTTATTAAAGTATAATTTTCTATAATTGACATATTTTTAAAGCAATTATTAACAATTAAGGATCAACTGGCATTCATTTCTAGAATTTTTAAGAGGTATTTTAATATAGCAAATGTCAATAATTGATTAATAATTAAAAAGATTAGATTTAAATGTAAAAAGAGTAAATCCTGATGTGTTTTTGTACAAACATTAATTGGTTCAAATTTTGATTTTCTTTAATTGAAACAAATTGTAGATTTAAACAGTCTGGTTAATTAAAATAAATGTATCGCTTACTTTTAATAGGTTGAATGGCTTTCATCAGGATTATTTTTGATAAATTGATTAACATTTAATGAAATATTTTTATACCTTTACTAATTAACATAGTATAGTTTTTCATTTTAATTGCAAGATTAAAATATATTTTCAAAATACTCTAGTTTCATTCTAAGTATACAGCATATTATGAATTTAATTGCATAAATAATTTTGTTGCCAATTTTCTTAAACGTCATTCATAATCTAAATTAAATAATTAACAATTTGAAATTGATGATTTCTCGTGCCAAATTATTTATTTCAGTTTTGAAAAAAAAAAAAAAACACCATTAGATTTATTTTGAAATTTGCTTTATTTAAATAAAAATTGTCAACATTCAACTTCGATTTTTAATATTATATTTAATTTTTCGTATCAAACAATATCTTACTTGTGAAAAAATAATTAAATGCCTTATTTTATCTTCTTTTGAAGTTTTTTTTTTTTTGTTTGCTTAGCTGTTTTGTTAAAATTACTGGCAATAAAAATAAATTACGATATTAAATATAATAAATTTTAATAATAAAACTAAAATATGTTCTTAAGAACGATTTGTATAAATTTTCTAAGTTAATATTAGGCTATTAAAAGCGTAAAAACAATATTTAAAGCTTTCAATATTCATATTTATTGCAAATTATATTTACTACTGTGTCCAAAAAGTAAGACTAAGTTTTCAATTTCAATTTCCCAGGTATATGGTAGTTCAATTTTTTTTAGGTTGTTGGCACTGTCCTTGACATATGTGTGACATTTAACGTCAAAATATTCATTAGTGTTCGAGTTACGTTTGGCTTTGTGAGATGCTAAAACTGATTCCGGCGATTTTGAAATGTCTGAATTCATTGAGCAAAGAACTTGAGTTTTTTTTTTTTTTTTTGCTGAAACGTATAGAATGTTGCAGAAGGCATTCGGTGAGCATTCCTATATCGGAAAGAAATGTTCAGAAGTGTATAAAAGTTCAGAGAAGGCAGAGAATGCGTTGAAGACGAAGAATCCTCTGGTAGACTCTCAACCTCAACCGACGAAGCTCACGTCCAAAAATTAAAGAATTGGTGCTTGCAAACCGTCAGTTTACAATTAGAGACCTTGCTGATGATGTTGGAGTTTCAAAATTCCATTTTAAAAGTTGATTTGGGCATCAAACATGTCCAATCTCGATTGGTACCGAAAACACTGAATGCGCCATCTCACACCGCATTGATTCTTCGTGACATTTTTTCGCCAAAAATGAAACCCATATCGTTATGTTCGTTATTATAATGTTATATTATATGTTATTATCGTTATTATAATATATCCATACCATTAATACCCACAACCACCGTATTCACCTAATTTAGCATCTCGCTACTTCTGGCTGTACCCACTCCGGTGACACCGTTTTGAGTCGATTAAAAGACATTTCAAAATTCTAGGGAATTAGTTTTAGCATATCATAAAATCAAGCATGACTCAAGCACTAATGAATATTTTGGCGTAAAATTTCATACAAATGTCAAGGACAGGGCCAACAACCTAAAAAGAAAAAAAAAAATTGAAATACCAAAATGCCCGGGAATTTAAATAGAAAACTGGTCTTACTTTTTGGACACAGTAGTATTATCTTTTAATTGAACAATTATACCTAAAAGTATGGTTATAGAAAACTTCATTTGAATTTTTTTAGTATAAAAATCAAATAAAAATATAATCATACTTGATAAAAATGAAATCAAGTATTTTAAAGCAATGTGAATTTAGAGAAGAGAAAATTACATTATAAATTAAGTTTATTTATTGAAAGATAAATTAAATAGCATTTCCTCATAAAATGTCAAATATTTGTACATATTTAATGTTATGTATGTTGACTAATTTCATAGAATACTGTTAGATTTGTATTATTAACCTTGTTATCTAAATAGATGTTATATGCATTACGTATAATAATTAGAATTTCCTGAATTCGAATGGACATAAATCTAAAGTGCACTTAATTTATATCTGACCTCTGAGAGATATTCATGTTCTAAAATCACTCTATAGAGAATTGTTAAACCTAACCCTATATCTAATCATCATTCATTAGTAAAATTACGAGCTAACTACAATTATGCAGATAATAAGGGTTTACAGGAAGATAAGCTTTGACTTCTCACTGAAACCTTATATACTGTTTACAAAGATATAAAAGTATGCAATCAGTACAGTCTTAATTTCCTTAAGAATGTCTTGTTATATTAATTCAAGTTATACTTACTACTGAGCCCAAAAAGTAAGACCAATTATTTTCTGCTTCAAAAACTCTTTATTTATTCGTCCAAATTTATTTCATCGCCTTCAAAGTAATTCCTTCCGGAAACAATGCAGTAATGCCAACTTTTTTTCAATCTAAATGCATGCTAAAAAGTCATAGCAGTGATGGGCTGCAAAGCGCGCGGCGATTCACGTTGAATCTCTTCAGTCGACTCAAAATGGTGTCCCCGGTGGTCTTTTGAGTTTAGGTAATAGTCAGAAGAAGTCGCACGGTGTGAATACGGCAGTTGTGGAATGATATGGGTTTCATTTTTGGTGAAAAAGTCCCGAAGAATCAATGCAGTGTGAGCTGGCGCATTCAGTGTTTTTGGTACCAATCGAGATTTGACCGATCCTTTTGAAATTCCAACATCATCACCAAGGTCTCTAATTATAAATCGACGGTTTGCAAATACCAAATCTTTAATTTTTTGGACGTGAGCTTCGTCGGTTGAGGATGATGGTCGACCAGAGGACTCTTCGTCTTCAAAGCGTTCTCTGCCTTCTTTTGAACTGTTTATACCACTTCTAAACATTTATTTACGATATAGAATGCTCACCGAATGCCTTCTGCAACATTCTATACGTTTCAGCAAAAAAAATTTAACTCAAGTTTTTGCTCAATTAATTCAGACATTTTAAGAATCGCCGGAATCAGTTTTAGCGTCTCACAAAGCCAATCGTAACTCAAACACTAATGAATATTTTGACGTCAAATTCCACACAGTTGAAAGGACAGTGCCAGCAAATTAAAAAAAGAAAAAAAAATTAAATTCTATAAGCCTCGGGAATTTTAAATCGAAAATTGGTCTTACTTTTGGAAGCAGCAGTATATTATGCCATTCATATTAAGTATTAATTTTTCATTAAACTTAAATTGTATTTTAGCAATAATTAATCTAAAATACTTTGCATATTATTCTCTTTGTCATCATTATTTAACACTGTTAAACGAGTAGTTTTTTTTATTAAAGTCCCTTTATATTCTGAGTTTTTCTTCCGCAACATTTTGAGTTTCTGCTATGATTTTTTTTTAAAAAGTTTCTTATTATTCATTTTAGCCAAGAGATAGTTATGAATTATGACGACTGTAAAGCTTTCTATTGTATGCATGTATCTTTCAGTGAAATGATCGTGGGAATTTGGCAAATTTCAAAGCTTGCAATAAGAGAATTTTCTAAGATAATTAAAACAGTGTTAGAATGAAATATATTTTTAAAAACATTGTATTATGAAGATTTTTCTAAAAAAGTCTTTTTTTTTTTTTTTGCTTATAAAAATAAGTACATATACCGAGGTTGCTGGTGAAAGTATTAACTACATATAAAAAAAAAAATATTTAATTTTTGTCTCTGAAAACAATAGAATGTGCCCTATATGTTTCTGCTGATATAGAAAAAAATTCACAGTAAATTTTCTAGAATGAGCTTAAAACAAGTATAACTTCTTCTGGTTATTTATTCTAAAGGGATTTTAAATAAGATGTGAGTAGGAATGAGAATTAAAATCGCGATCATTGCAAGAGAAACAAAAATGTTATTTTTTTTTTTCTCCCTGCCAGCATAATAGGTGGGCTGAAAAGTTCATAGGCTGGCACATATATAGCTCTACTAGTATTAAATCCATATGACTTTTAGTTAGCCCTATCCTTCAAAAGACACCTGAATACATTTGACAGCTGTTGCACTATTAGTATGTGAGTTATAGTATATTTAGTGAAGCAACTTTTGTTAGTTTGAAAAAATGGATAAAAAGGAATTTTGTGTGTTAATAAAGCATTGCTTTTTGGCGAAAAAAATACAATTGAAGTCAAGGCTTGGTTTGATAAACATTATTCCGACTTTGCACCAGGAAAATCAACCGTAGAGATGTGGTTTGCTCAATTTAAACGAGGAGAGAGGCTGTTACCGACGGAAACATTAAAAAAAGTCCACAAAATATTTTCTGATAATCGTAAAGTGAAGTTGATTGAAATAGCTGAGACCCTAAAGATATCAAAGGAACATGATGGACACATCGTGAATGAACATTTGGATATGCGAAAGCTGTGTTCAAAGTGGGTGCAGTGCGAGCTCACAATCGACCAAAAACAACAACGAATTGATGATTCTAAGCAGTGTTAGGGAGCTGTTCAATCGTAATAAACCGAATTTTTGCGTCGATATGTGACAATGGATGAAACATGGCTCTATTATTTCACACCGGTGTCCAATCGACAGTCAACCGAGTGGACTGCGCGTGATGAACTCTAAAAATGCTATAACTTCACTAAAAATGCTATAACTCACATACTAATAGTGCAACAGCTGTCAAATTTATACACGTGTCTTTTGAAGATTAGGGTTAACTAAAAATTCTATGGATTTAATACTAGTACCACCATCTATGTGTCAACCTACGAACTTTTCTGCCCACCTATTATGTGACAGGAACTGGTGGTAGGCAAGAAAAATTTAAAAGGTGAATTTAAAGACCAAATTAAATGTTAAAAACATTTTAATGAGTATTATTTTCAAAATTGCTACTCAAATAAGCAATTACCACCCTAAAGTAAATTTAGTGAAAATTACTAAATTTACCCAAAACTATTAAATTTACTAAGCGCCCTTAAGAACCACAAAGTACCATACAAGGCTTACAGAAATTAGAAACAAATAAATCAATAAAATTTTTTAAAAACCTGAAAAAAATAATAAAATAAAAAAAAGAGAAGCGTTTTATATTCTTAATTTTTGTGAGTATTAGAAGAGATTCAAACGATATAATAAATCAAGTCCTTTTCGAAAAATCCAGTTGATTTTTGACTTACATATTCAAACGTGAAAATTGTGTTAATTTAAAAAAGACACTTAAGTACAATTAGAATGATAGAATTTGATAGCAACAAAATAATATTTCAAATTATCATATAATTATTTATTAATGGCATTTTTAACGGTTTTTCATTTGAAATTAATTTGTAGTTAAATAATTCCCTTTTTGTTTACTCATTATTTTAATAATTAGTCAATATTTTTTACTACATTCAATTATTTTAAAAAATATACTCCAGATATTTTATTTGAGAATTTTACATATGAACTCATTTTTTTTGCAGTAAATTTGTAGCTATATTTTTATTTATTTCAGGAGACATAGTATCTTATCGAGTCGAAAATTGACCAATTTAACACACTTTTTTATGACTCATCATAAATCACTATCAGTTTTATGCCATTTCAAGGGAATAAAGTTTAATCATTAAAAAAATTGGTTTCATTTTTGTAATTCAATAAATATATCTCTTGAAATAACATAAAATAAGTACACAAAATAACAAATTTCTATATTGTTCTCTTCAAGATAAGTTTTTTTGAAATATAAAATGCCCAACTTAAATTTTTATATCAAATAGAAGCTAAATAATATGTTTATTCTGTAAACTCAAATTTTAAAGATATTTAATACTTTATATTTTATCAAAAAAAAAAAAAAATCTAAAAATTTTAATTGTTAATGTTTTAATATTTATCATGCTATATAATAAAATGTATTCGTGCTATTTACAAAACTGAGATTCAGAGATACATATAAATGAGTAAAACATTCACGCAAGTTCTTTTTATAAGCCCTAGTCATAATTATTTAAAAAATTTATAAAAATCAAAAAATAAGAAAACAAATTGAAAGATTAACAGACATTTTAAGTGGTTACATTTGACATTTACATTTTATGCTACTGTAGCCATATTTTCCATCCGATTTAAATGCGGTTTGTCCTAAAATATTTCTAATATTCTAAATTATCGTTACAAATTTTTTTGAAAAATAATATTTTGATATTTTAGTATTATATGCCCCTAAAATATTTTTACTAAGAGTTTTAATTTGTTGAAATGGAAGTTTATACTCGTATTTTTTCGTAATAGACGTTCTTTGCTTTAATTTAATATTTTAATAACAGGTGGGCTGAAAGGTTCATAGGCTGGCACATAGATGACATTACTAGTATTAAATCTATATAAATTTTAGTTAGCCCTAAACTTCAAAAGACACGTGTGTAAATTTGACATTAGTTGCACTATTAGTATGGGAGTTATAGCATTTTTAGTGAAGCAACTTGGCTTGATAAACATTATTCGGACTTTGCACCAGGAAAATCAACCGTAGAGAAATGAGCACAGAGGATGATGCGAAAGCTCTGTTCAAAGTGGGTGCCGCGTGAGTTCACAATCGACTAAAAACAACAATGAATTGATGATTCTAAGCAGTGTTTGGAGCTGATCAATTGTAATAAACACGAATTTTTGCGTCGATATGTGACAATGGAGGAAACGGGGCTCCATCATTTCACACCGGAGTCCAATCGACAGTCAGCCGAGTGGACTGCACGTGATGGACACTAAAAATGCTATAACTCACATACTAATAGTGCGACAGCTGTCAATTTTATACACGTGTCTTTTGAAGGCTAGGGCTAACTAAAAATCATATAGATTTAATACTAGTAGTGCCATCTATGTATCAGATTACGAATATTTCAGCCTACCTGTTATTTTAACTTTTCTTTGATCCTTTTGTTTTCTTTTTAAATTTTAATTTTTATTTAGGTATTTATTTCTTTAAAGCGTAGTTAAATTTCGTGTCATATGGTGTTTACAGTATTTCCGATTTAATTATTTTACATTTTGTATGATAACTCTTAAATCGGAAAAATCCATGTTATCTTTTTTTTTCTGTTAAATTTTTTATTGCGCGGTGGTATGAGATATCCAAATCTAGTTAAATTAAATATTACTTTTGAAATCTTTCAAAATTCAAATTCTGTAACCCTCAAATGTTTTATCAAAAGAATGAGTTTTAAAAGTTTTTTTTTTATTATTATTATTTTTTAATTTATTTAGCAATGTTTGGTAGCGCAGGAATTTTTTTAAAAATATTAAAAATTTACACTTTGATATATTCAAACTATTAAAAATATATATTTATTGTAAAACGTGAAATTTCATTTTATTATAAGGGCAAATAAGTCTTGAATTCTATCATTGGAGAATTAACTTAGTCAACTTCAATGAAATGGAATGGATGTGTAACCAAAGCACAACATGTGTAACAGGTGGGCTGAAAAGTTCATAGGTTGACACATAGATGTCTTAGCATACATAGCGCTAACCTTCAAGAGACACGTGTATAAATTTGACAGCTGTTGCACTATTAGTATGTGAGTTACAGTCTTTTTAGTGAAGTTATAGCCTTTTAGTGTTCATCACATGCAGTCCACTTAGCTGTACGCTCCTTTGATATCTTTAGGGTCTCAGCTATCTCAATAAACTTCACTTTACGGTTATCAGAAATTATTTTGTGGACTTTTTTGATGTTTTCGTCGGTAACAGCCTCTTTGGGGCGTCCACTGCGTGCATCGTCCTCGGTGCTCATTTCGCCTCGTTTAAATTTAGCAAACCACTTCTCTACAGTTGATTTTCCTGGTACAAAGTCCGAATAATGTTTATCAAACCAAGCCTTGGCTTCAATAGTATTTTTTTCGCCGAAAAGCAATGCTTTATTAACACACGAAATTCCTTTTTATCCATTTTTTCAAAAAGTTGCTTCACTAAAAGTGCTATAACTCACATACTAATGGTGCTGTCAAATTTATTTTAGCGCCATCTATGTGTCACCTACGAACTTTTCAGCTGAACTGTTAATATATCCTACGTTCTAGTAAGGGTTATACATAACCCATAAACCGGAAAGGCCCTACATTATATTTTAGGAAAGAATGAAAAAATACAGTTATGAATTGCTCTAAGGATATTTGTTTCAGATTGACATTATGAACAAAAAATTATGGCACCAAATAGAAAATTTAATATTAAAGTAATCAATAAACTTCATTGCTTCAAAGTCAATTATCCAATACTGAAATTTCCAATGGATACTTCTCATCGACATTTATTTGAACACTTTTCAGTACAAATAGAAGTTATAAAACATTTTTCTATCATCAAAGGAATATTTTACCTTTTCTAGGAAAATATTTACTTTTCTGACAGACCATAACCACTTATACAAATCGAATTCGTATTATTAAAGATTTTTTTTTGTTAGTGTATATCAGTTTTAAATCATATTAAAACAGTAAATCCTTTTGATGATTCAAGAATTACAGATGATGCATGTATAGTAACCAAATAAGAAAAATCACATTTATCTGTTAAAATATATTCATTAATTTTAAATTAATTGCAAATTTTTAATTAATTGCATAAAATAAAGTTAATATTTTTACATTATGTAAAATTAGATATTTTGCATAAAGTGGCTTCAAAATTTTGAGTTTATCAAAATCAGTTTTAAATTAGATTAGAATCAAACATTTTTCATTGATTGGCAGATGGCACATGAAAAGTAATTAAATAAAAAAAAATCCCATTTGTCTGTTAAAATTATATAATTTTATTTTCCACAGTTAAAACTCTTTGAAAAATAAAATTATTTCATTTTAACATTTTATCAAACTGTAATCAATAATTACAAAAGACATCAATGGTATCTTAGATATTCAGACATTTTGCATAAAATATATTTAGATACTTTGCCTGAAGTGGCTTCAAAATTTTTCGCACACTTTAAAATTCTTTAACAAAAGCTATGTAGCTTGAAATTAAATTCGAATATATAGTCTAATATTTTTTCATATTATCTCTGAATAAAACAGAATATTTTTTAAATATTAATTTATTTCCTATAAAAATGAGAATGTAAAGTGACAGAGAAAAAACCCTTCAAAAAGGGATCGTACACGAAAAGAGTTTGGAATAAATTCATGTTTAAAATAATGGTCTGAAACTATTTTTTTACTTATGCATTTTGATGACATTTAAAAAATCTTTTGACATTAATATTTTCTTGCTTACTACATTTCATCTTAACTTTTATTTAAAAATGACAAGTATTTGAAGGATAAGTCATTCTCTATACTTAATTTTATTACTCAGTCTCTAGATTTAATTTTTATTAGTCAGTCTCTATATTTAATTTTATATTTTTAAAAATAATTAATTAAATAGTTAATTATTAGCAATTAAAACAATTAATTTTATTCATATTAAGAATTACTATTTTATAATTTTATTAGCATTTTATGAATTTAAATTATGATGATTTTTGTTTCTGAAAAATTGTAAACTCAATATTTTTGTCAAGAAATATAATAAATAATTTTAAATAACAAGTCGTAATTAAATGCCTAAAAATTACATGATATTGCCAAAAATGTAAACAACGAAAAAAACAATGAAACCTATCGAAGCTTAATTGTGGAAAACAGATCGATAACTTTCTTTTTTAATTTGGAGGCGGGTCCCTCATTGACATTTTTCTGAATATTAGGTAAACCTTTTAGAATAGCTTTTAAATAAATTATAATTTGAAGGTGGGCTACACAAGAGAGCTAATTGTATAAATATTTAATATGTTAAAATTCATCATTTTTTCATTAGGATATTTAAAAATAAAATTTTTTAATATTCACTAAAGTTTGACTAAAATGTTGTTTATCTGAGATAATTTTTTATTTCGACTGGTGCAAAAATTATTATATATATGGATTAAAAGGCGATATATTATTCATTAAGCAAAGGTTTCATTTAACATTAGGGAAATCAATTTTTAAGGCTCTATATCTGTAACTTTCAATGAGATGCCTACAAAAATTATTATACACTGATTGCATCATGTTGAATCAATTACGATAAAAATCTCGGATTCAATTTTCAGGATTCAAAAATCAGGTTTTTTTTTTTTTAATTCGCAAACGTGTCAGTCATGGGCCTTTTTCTGAAGATGTCGTAATCTTTTCATAATAATTTTTTAAAATAAAATTATAATTTGAAAGTTGGCAACACAATAAAGCTAGTTGTATAAATATTTTAGTTTGTTAAAATTCATTTTTTTTCCTAATAGTATTTAAATTTTAATATTATTTTTAAATATTCACTAAATTTGACTAAAATTGTGTATTTATTTTGGAAAATTTGGATTTCGGAAAATTTTATTTCGATTGGGGCAAAAATTATATATATTTATATATATATAGAGAGAGAGAGAGAGTGATTGATATGAATTAAAAATACGATACATTGTTTATTAAACAAAAGATTCATTTAGCATTGAGAAAGTCAATTTTTAAGGTCCTATATCTCCAAATCTTTAAATCAGATAGTTAAATAAATTATC
Source organism: Caerostris extrusa (assembly GCA_021605095.1). Lineage (NCBI taxonomy): Eukaryota > Metazoa > Arthropoda > Arachnida > Araneae > Araneidae > Caerostris > Caerostris extrusa. The sequence goes on along the minus strand of BPLR01000409.1, from coordinate 25,264 downwards.
ACACTGATTTACAAATACACTGATTTCATCATGTTGACACGATTGCGATAAAAATTTCGGATTCAGTAAAGGAAAAATTTCGAGTTAGCAATCAATTAACCATGTTAAATAATTTTATTAATCAATTGCATTACTTCCTAAGATAGTTCCTTCCGAAGTATTTCCAACAGAACCTCTTTTTGTGAAGATATAACAATATTGACAAAAATTATTAAGGAAATGGATTTTTTTCTGTTGACAGTAGCATTTTCTTCGTTAAATAGACTCATGAAGATCATCCAGGACATCATGTAAGTTTTCTAATCTGGAATCGTTCACCGTATCTAATCTAACAGTGTCGAATTAACCAACCTCGTCTATTTGCATTGAACACAATTAGAAAATAAAGAAGAATTAATAAATACCAATTATTTATGCATTGTAAGAATAACATTTCTAATTTTTGTAATAGATTTGTTGTTGTTTTACAAATTATCAAACATTTTTGCACTATCCATTAGAAACTTTTTAAATTAATGTATCAAATCTATTTTATCTTAGAAAAATCTTAATAAAAGAGATCAATAAAATTAAAAAATAAATAAATTATAGAGAATATTTCTTTTATCCCACTTGGTAGAATATTTAATTAAACTAAATTATTTATGTTTGAAAGCAAATTACCAATGAAAGGAAATAATGCTTACTTTTCTCCCAGTAAACTTCTTCTACCGGATATCCTGCTACAGGACATCTCACATGTAATACATCCCCTTCTACAGCTGCTATGTCCTTCATTATTCTGACGAATGGTGGTCCGATTACATTTATCTTCGCCGAATGACTTAAAGAGCCGATTTCATTTGTAGCCATGCATTGATACATACCTAAAAACATTGATAAACAACATATCTTAGTAATTTAAACAAAATAGTTCAATGAACATTCCAAAAGAAATCCATCTGTTTGTGTTGTGAATTCCCCCAAAAAATAATCTAACATTTAATCTGTTCCTCTTTTATACACATCGAATAGATATACACACAAATAACAATTTCGCTTGAGTATATTATGAAGTATTCTTAAGTAAACGATTTCAAAAACGAAGAATATCACACATATCTCATTTAAAACTTCATTGGTACATTTAAAAATTGCTTATATTGATTATAAAAAATTAAACAGAATAATTTGATTCTTAAAACTATTAATATTATATTACTTATATATAATATATATATAATATAAGTATTATTATAAAAATGTTCTGCTTTATATAAAAATTAATTATTTTATAAGCCAAGAGCTGATTAGCTGATTTAAAAATCATCAGTTTTAAGAAAGATTTTCAAACTTTTATATAAAGATTTTTCTTTTCTAAATTAATATATAAGTGTTTTCATTTTTAAGAAAAATTTATAAACATTTTTATAAGACAAAAGTGCCCTTTTTAATTAAAAATAACTTTTAAAGTTAAAGAAATTTTTTATTTAATTACTCATTGAATTAAATTAATTTTTAAACAATAATCTCAAAGATTTAATTTGCTAGCGATGAACATTGATATAATTTTACATGTAATACCATTATATATTAACTACATAATAATATATGTTATATATGTTAAAAATTAGGTTTATAATAATATATGTGCTTTATATGTATATCAATTCAAAATGTTATAATGTAAAATGTTATATAATCTTACAACACTTTGAAATTTTGCGATTTCATATGTTTTCAAATTGATAAAAAAATAAAAGAATTTATAGGAAAAAAATAAAGCATTAATTTCTCATGTATGATTAGATTTCTTTGACTAATAATGTGATTTCAATATTCACTATTAAGATAAGTATCATATCTTGAAAGTTATTTCACTAAGACTACTGTGTAGTACTGTTATGAAAATAACTATACATTGTAGAACATGTATAGTTAGATTAATTCTTTAAGTATATTAATGTTTGTTCCTTGGCCTCAAAATATTTATTAATAAAGATTATTTTTTTTCAAATAATAAATTAAAATATCAGCATTGAGAACACTTAATTACATAAATCAATTGTAGAATAACATTATATTTATAATAAAGAAAGAAAAAAAATTAACATATGTTGAAAAACAGACTTTTTTAATATTTGTTATTTTATGTAAGTATAAAATAACAAATATTAAAAGCTATTTTTCTTGTGTTAATTAACTTTTTTTTTCTTTCTTATATTAATAATAACTTATAATGCTGTTCTATGAATAACATTTTTTTTTTTTTTTTTTTAAAAATGCTTATATTTAGTATTAAAAATTTCTTTTAAAATGATTATCTAAATAATAAATATATAAACTTATTATTGAGATTAATAATATACAGACTTAATATTTTTCAATTTTTATTATTTAAAATTTATTATTATTTAAAAATATTTTTTTTTTTTATTTTTAATTTCTATGAATAATCTTTCTTTAAAATTTCAAACAAAATCTAGAAAGGCTCTTTTTGAATAGTTGAAACAAATGAAACAAATTTCAGCATGAAAGACAAAGCAATCAAGTTAAAATAGATTTTTGCATTGAAATCAATATACGCATATTCTTACTAAAATCATAAATATTAATTCTAATTAACTAAAGGAATAATAGCAAATCTATGCTTTCAATTATAATTAATATATTCACAGTTTATGATTCCATAACACATGATACCATTATGGCTCGTTTAATGATTTCTCTTTCAGCAACAAGAGAATGATACATACCCCATCTTCAACACGTAGAGTGCTTATGTTCACAAAGCTAACAACCTCCGCTTTGGACGTGACGTAATCCCCTACGGAAAATCGCATGTGGTCTGGAATAGCAAGATCATCGAGTGTCCATGTTACTTGGGGTAGTGGATTGCCAGAGGCAATGCATTTCAAGGAAAGAGCACTACCAGGTTCTACTTTCGCCGGCTCGAAAGCGTGTTTCAGAACTGGAGCAACATCTGGCAGGGATTAAAAAGACATCGCATAAAATGTATCGCTGTTTTCGATTAATAAATGTTGATAATGAAATAAAGATTAGAAAAGAACTTTTAAAGTCATATTGACAAATGGTTATTTCAGAGTATATCATCTGTTATAAATTTTGCTTTTTATTAATTTTGAAAATAATAAGTTTTGATATAAAATTATAATTATATAAAAGTTTTTAAAAAGTTAAATAGAATGTGTTTAGTAACTGTAATTTTTCCATTTATGCATATCACAATTTGTAATTATTTATTATTCAAATCAAAAATATTTTTTTTGTTGAAACTCATTTTTATAATTATTGTTACAGTATTTTTTTTTTACGTAGAAAATTTTCGATGTTTTTTTCAAAAGAGAAATAAATAAAGGTAATAAATATAATTTTGAAAGAAAGCATCGAATATATCGTATTTTTATATCCATTATATATATCCCCAAATTAAAATGAAATGTTTGAAAAAGTTTAACGTCAATTGTATTTATAATATTTATCCAAAAATTCTTTCAAAATCAACAGAAATATCTATAATTTAGCTAATTAAACAATGCAGATTAATTTATGATGAAAACAAATGTAAAATAATTAAAAAAAATTCAGCAGGAAATTACAATACTTTTTACTGTATAAAATTAAACAACCTACAATTTTTTATGCATAAGGTACTTTATTTAAAGTTTGAAATTCCCTTAAAAGATTTAAAACCAAAAGAAATTATATTAAATGCAATGTAAAATCCATTTTTATTTAAACTATAGTATAAATTACATCTTATTTGTTTAATTACTTATCTATTGATACATAATATTATATATTTCCCAGTATTTGTCAAAAAATTTGTGTTTATCAAGTTTATTAATTGTAACTTATTCCCAAAATTTCCATTTTGTAAATTTTATTAAAAGCCTATATTTCTTTTTTAATAAAACTCAAATTCAAAATTTATACAGAAATATACATTTAATGGAAAAAAAGAAACGAAAAGAAAATTTATTTTAAAATATAATTACATTTTATTTTAATTACTTATTTATGTTCAATATTATCTATTTCATGACATTTATCAAAATTTTTATTTATCAAATTTATCAATTGTAACTTGTTCCCAAAATTTCTATTTTATAAATGTTTAAATATAGCATAACCTACATTTCTGGTTTAATAAAACTAAAACTCAAATTTCATACATAAAAATATACTTTCTTGCAAAACAATTGTATCATTTTATTTTAAACTAAAGAAAAAAATATGTTATTCTAAATACGCTTTGACTGATTTTTTTTTTCTCCAAAATATTTTTTATGTCAAATAAAAAGACAAAAAAAAAAAATCGATAAAAAGATCCAATTTGACGTTAATTATGCTATAATGCAAGACGTACTCAAAGATTTTACAAAGCTTGAGCACGGAGGGCTACTGCAATAAGGAGCTTTGCAAAAAAAATAAAAATTTCAGTTTTCTGAATTTTTCATAACTATTTAATTATTAGCGCAACTTAAAAGAATATTATAAAAGCAAATTACAAAAGCAATAACTTTACAAAAGCAAAAATTCGGTTGCTTAAAAATATTCGTTATGAGCTCTTATGTAAAACATTTCATTAGTTCTCCTATACAGTGTACTAAAAAATCAAAACACATTTAAAAGAAATAAAAAGTTGTGTTTACTGGCTACCTTCATTTGATCAACATTGTATTGTTTGGTCAACATAAAAAAATTGTATTGAAATTTTGAAATTCTCTTACAAAAGCTTTAAACCAAAAAAATATTAAATGTAATGTAATTTACAATACAATATCAATCACATTTTATTTTAATTACTTATTTATATTCAATATTATTTATTTCTTTTACATTTATCAAAATTTTTATTTATCAAATTTATTAATTGTAACCTATTCCCAAAATTTCGATTTTGTAAATGTTTTTTCTAATGCATAACCTACATTTCTGGTTTAATAAAAATAGAACTCAAATTTTATACAGAAATATACATGTAATGAAAAACGAAACGAAAAGTTAAATTTAATTTAAAATGAAACTTACATTTTATTTTAATTACTTATTTATGTTCAATATTATTTATTTTATAACATTTATCAAATTTTTTTATTATATAAAGAAAACTTAATTTAAAATATAACTCACATTTTAAACATTAACTCTATTTTTTAATGTTTATCAAAATTTTTATTTTTAAAATTTATTAATTGCAAGTTATTCCTGTAAAATTTCTATTTTGTAAAGGTTTTACTATCACATAACCTATATTTTTGGTTTAATAAAACTAAAACTCAAATTTCATGCATAAAAATATACTTACTTGCAAAACATTTGTATCATTTTATGATACAAATAGAAAAAAAAATCTTATTCTAAATATGCTTTGAGTGACTTTTCCCCCAAATATTTTTTATGTCAAATAAAAAGACAAAACAGAATAAAAACAAAACAGCAAAAAAAAAAAAAATCGATAAAAAGATAAAAACAACTTAAAAATTTACTTTTTTGTACCTTCCGCAAAAATGTATTTTCCTCCAATTTGACGTTAATTATGCTATAATGCAAGACGTACTCAAAGATTTTACAAAGCTTGAGCACGGAGGGCCACTGCAATAAGGAGCTTTGCCTTTGTTTCAACGGCATCGAACATTCGACAAAGAAAACGGTCTTATAAAACTATTTTCGAGTAAGCCGCTTAAGGTAATAGGATTACATTAGGGAGGACATGGAACGAAAAGTTTCGAATGTAAGCACGTATGATAAATAAAGGGATATTCTAAAAATATATAAAGGAAATTTGTTTTGTTGCTTCCCTTGTAATCGAAGCCTTTCAATAAACCGCCAGATAAACTGATATAATTTTCTAAAAATAATGTGCTTCAGTTTGGTAAATTAGTGTTTTTCTATTACTTATGGAGAATGCAATTATCTAAAAGAGATGAATTTCATTTAAGGTATAATTATATAAAAATAAAGGCTAACCCGATTAGATTTCATACATTAGAGAATCAATAAGGCTTATGGCTGCCCTTGATCAAAGGAAAATAATTTTCTGTTTTCTTTTAAGTGATGGTGCATCAATCTTTTGAAAAAAAAATATCAAATTTATTTTATTTTTATTTATAAAAATTTTAATTTATTTTTTGATTAATTGACTTTCGATAAGTAATTTTATTATTTATTTCAAATTATTTTTCAAAATAATGTATTTCTAAACGAACTTTACATAAACCAAATTAATTTATTCGAAAGTTATAGATGTTGCTGTAATTCTCTATTAAAAAGTTCTAGATGCTTGTGTTGTTCTTGTAATTAGGTTTCAGTGCTAGATTAATATACATAATTATAATATAACTTAGTGATTCGTTAAACTGATTAAACATAATATTTTTTTTATTTAAATGTTTCACTATAATATTTAAATATAAAATTATTATAAAAATATTATAAGTATTTTATTTCATTATATATTGTTTTTTTATATAAAACAAAACACTTCTTATATGTTTTAGTGGTCCAAAAATTTACTGAATTTATAAATATCTTGTTTGATAAATAAATTATTTTTCAATAATAAGCTAGTATAGGAAATCATATCTTAAAAATCTTTTTTTAATTACCTTAAAAAACATATGTGTTATATGCAATCTTTTTTTTATATTTCAATTCTGCATTTTAATAATAATATTTCATAAACAATATGATTTATGTAAAGATATTAGTAGGGAAACAATAGCAATAATGCATTTATATTTACAATGTTTTTGTAGTTTATGAATTTAAACATAATTTAATGTAAATTTGATTTTGAAACTTAAATTTTTAATGAAGGCTAAATTTGATTTTGAAATTTTTAAAAGCATTCAATATAAGAAAAACCCCTATTTTCAAGCATATATTTTATTTATCTATTAATATTATTTATTTATTTTTAGCATTACGAATTTGGTCTTATAATGGCCTTGAATTTTATTTTAAAGCATTTAATATAAGAACAACCCCTTGCAGATCTTTTCCTTTTCATGCTGGTTATTTTATTTATTTTTTTTTTTTAATGTTATTTATTTATTTTTAGCATTATTCGCTATACGTCATTTATGCTGCTTCCACTCTTATAAGCTTAAATTTTATTTTTATGTTGCAATAAATTTTGCTTTCAAAACAAAAAAGTAAAACATTACATAAAAGATCAAAAAGTAAGAGATCTAATGCATAAAGAATCAAACTCTTGAATGTGGGGAATTCTTACAAGAACAGGTAGGAGAGTTTTGAAGACACCGCAGTTTGAATGGAGAAAACTGTAAGATACAGTATTGGATATAATAAATAAATTCAAACGGTCGAAACGTTTGTTTATCTTATAAAAATAGGGAATTGATAAATTTTATTTATGTACCTCAATCAATAATACGAAAACACTGTTGGCTTTGTGATTTATATTATTTTTTTAAACATATTTATGCTTGCTATAATATTTTGATTACGTTTTTAGCTAAAATATTAACTCTGCGCTCATACTAGTTGTAGAAAGATATTTAATCAATATAACGCCGAACGGAATTTAAAGTTTTAAATGCTTTTGCTTAAAAACTTTGTTTTTCTAATGCAGCTAATAAATACTTAGACAGTTATCTTTATGCCATAAGCAAGGGCTGCACCGACGTTGTTCATTTAGCACCACCCAGGGGGCATGTGTAACAATAATAATAACTAAATTCATCAGTTCTTTCTTCATACTATTAAGGGTTTGTTTAAGTATCTTAACTCTTTATATTGCAGTCTATTTACATAATAAGATTATAAGATTCAATTAAAGAAACTATCTTCATATTTAATTCCTTAACTCTTCATATTTAATTCCATTTTTAAACCACTATTAGATGAATTAAATTCTAATATCATTATTTATCCGTTTCGTTAGTTGAATATTAATACAAATGCTTCAATTTTAACTTCAATCTGTGCATTTAAAATACTATCTTAAAATCATATTTGCACCCTTAATTTGATGTATGTCTAATAAGATCGCCATCAAGCAAATAAGATTAAGAACTTCTTAATTAGATGCTAATGGACACAATAATTTAAATGAAAACATTTTAACGACTTATATGAATCATGCAGGTAACTAAAACTAATCAAATATTACCTCCCAAAAGTAACTGAGCTGCATCCTGCGCAGATTCCTTATCATTATACACGAAGCATTGATACATTCCTTTGTCCTCTCTTTCCACAGGGGCTAATGCGCAGTTCTTCTCTAGACACACGGGAGATCCTCCTGGATGAAAGCACAGGAACCATGTCCTTCCTCCAGCTGATGATGTGCACTGGATGACCTGAAGCATTGCATGTGAAGATTGCAGTCTTTCCCACATCCACGGTTTGGGCTGGTGGAACGGCTCACTTGTAGACTGTCTGCATGGAAAAAGTACAAGCATTAATTACCATGAGTGGTCACGCTGTACTGTCTTTCATGAGAACCGAAAGGTTGTCAAAAATATGAAATTAACAAATAAAAGAAAATTTTGTTAAACATGGACAGTGTTTCATAGCTTAAGTGGAGAAAAAAAAAAATTGTATGAATGTTTTAAGCACTTTTGGTGAATTTCATGAAAATAGCATCGAAAATTGTGGTTGGAAGATGAATTAATCTTAATTTGAGGAAATTCAGCAAATGATAACCTAATTCATGAAAATTATGATTATTATTAGTGGTAATTTGATCCTGCGCTTATAGAACTTAATTGAAAATTATTGTGAATATATTTTTTTCTTGGATTGGATGTGGTTACACTCATTGCCTTAACATTTAAATTTTTTCTGCTTTCGTAGAATGTGGCTGAAATTTTTGTAATAAAAGACTAACATTTGTTTCATGATTTAAGAAAACTGGCTATTACCTAATAATTTTATTCATTATTCCTATATTTTCAATATAATTAATAATTTGTTGGTGTTATGAAAAGAATCTGCACTATGCATTTCACTACAATGGAAACAGCAGGATTAGTCATATTTAAAACACTTTGAAATTTTTGAAAGGTTTGTATAAAATAATTGTGAAATTGAAATAATGTGTAAATATTTTTTCAGGCTTATGAAGCTGAAACAATTTAATCAAGCATTCCAAAAGCAGGAAACTCTAATACCTAATCTAGTAAAAACAAAACATGTTAAACAGCAAAATTAATTAAATTAGCAGAAAAAATAAATCGAATCATAATGAACATTGAATAGCGCAACAAAAAATTGACACGAGTCTGATCTAAAAATGTAACTCTTATTTATTAATCAAACAACATTAAAAATCATTAATGTCATCAAACAACATGTCTGAAATTATAGGTTTAAGTTTTTTTATCAAAATAAAAAGAGTCGAACATTATCTCAGGGTTGTTTAGGCAATCATTGATAAACCACAAAATTTTGATACAAAATTATTTTTAAATTTAAATACATGAGCAAAATATTTAAAAGAAAAAATTCATGGAAATTTTTTATAACGGCCTTCTTAATAAATAAATAAGTTGATTTTCAAAACTTCCGCTGGAAACTTAGATTAACAATGATAAATCGAAAGTCTTAAAATATGTATATTTGAATTTAATTAAATCAGAATGATTTCCCTAAATGTTTTTCATAGAAAAGGAAGAGTGTCATTTTTACTTTGAAAAACCTGTTTAATAATTAATTATTGAGGGACTCAATTGTTTTTATATTCCAAAAATTAAATTTATATTATATAATATTTATCTGTGTTACATATTTAAACCAAAGCAAGGATCAGAAATAAAATTATTATCTATAAATAAATTATAATTTCTCTAATATAATACATATTAAAAATATACTTCTTTACTGAAGGTTAATAATTTTTAAACATTCAAATATGATACTATGACCCAATATTTATATTTTAGTCCAATATAAAAATAAATCATTAAAGCATCTTTTAATTTCAAGGTGAATAATACCAAATTAAAAAAAAACAATAATAACAAAGCCTATATATAATTGGTATATTTTCTAGTGTTTATTCATGTTTATCTATATATTTTTAAAAATGTACGTAAACAAAAATTTTTTTCCCATAACAAAAAGAAGTTCCATATTCCAAAACCAAAACTTCTAGAACGCTTAAAGGTATTCTTCCCTTTGCCGTTGCTCTTAAAATTTATCATTCAAAGGCTTGATAGACACATTGCCAAAAGTGATTGACATCCTCACAGTCGTCTCTATCCAAACCAAAATGATCGATTTTTAAGTTGCGTCGAAAACTTTTGCATAATTCATAACAACCGTTCTTCCGATCTGTTAATGCAAAGTAGATGGAGATGGATTGATCCTGTATGGAACCCTCCCTCACCGGAGATTTTATTTTGAGTGTAAGAGAATTATTCATAGAGCCACTGCTGCCATGAAACGTTAAATCACACCATCTTTGATGCTTTTTATTTGTTGTCTTTAGAAATAAATATTCACAGAATCTGGAATTTGGTAAACAAAATTTCTGGAAAGCGTGATATATTAATTTATTGGGCCCTCGAAGGGGTATTCTTTAATATTAATGCATTCAGTTTATAGCATCAGGCACATAAAATAATCAATTTTTCCCATTTGCTGCTTGAGAAAGATAAATAAGAAATGGTGGAAGTCGCACATGGTTCATATAAATTTTAATCTCGAAACATGCACCATGCTCTAAGCATGCAAAATATCTATTGCAAAGATTTCTCAAATTTTCCCAAAATAAGGCATCTATATTTTTACATAACTCCAGACATGTTGGTAAAAGATGGTTGCTGTTATATGAGAATGTATAAAAAATTATACTGCATTTCTTATTAATCATTAATTGCATAGAATATATAATATATTTTAAATAGTTCCATAAAGTTTTGAATTATTATTTTCTTATACATATTGCTTGTTGATTGAAAAAAATCTTCCATAGCATTAGCTACAGTACCTCCTTATGAAATAAATACTCCGATGACGATTTTAAGTTGACATTGTTTATAACAGTTCGGCGAATTTATGTTATTGAATTCGAACATTTCAAATATTTATGTGTTATGCAAAGTACATATAGAAAATAATTTTCTGTTATAGTTTCTCATATTTGTTATTTAATCATTTTTCTTTTTAATTTTAAAAATGATCGAGAAAATAGAACGGATTTAAAACGATTTAATTTTGTATAACTTTCTAATATGTGATGGTCATCTCTTTCATTTTTTTAAATGAAATATGATGAAGATGAAATTTAAACATAATTAAAATTTATGTTTTTATAATTTGAAACGATTTCTTATGTTGACATCATCATCAAATTTGAATGTTTAATTTTACACCTTTCTTTAAGTTTGTCATGAAGATGGCTACAGTTATGTAAAATAATAAAAAACCATTATTTAGTAGTAATTAATTTTACATCCTTTACAATCTTTTTTTTTATTTCATTACATGGCAAGTTAAACATATTATTTTCTTCTTGAAAATTTTATGATTTAAAAATCATTGATGGAGCCATGTGTTTACATGTCTTCTGAATACCCATATCTACGTCTTTAAAATATATTGATAATTTTATTAAGATATTTTTATTAAAGATATTAAAGTCTAATTTATGTTATTGAGTTCCAACCAATTGAAAACACATATGTTTATTTGTTATGTAAATTGCAATGGAAAAAAAAAAAGCATGGTTTCTATTAAATTTTTTTATAATTCAGTATTTGTTTTCCGACTTTTTAAAAACTGTTTCATTTTTAATCTAAATTAATGAATATTAATAAAAATAACATCAAAAAGCAAAAACTCGTTTGCCTTAAAAAATAGGCGAATATGACCAATTACATAAAAAACAAGCATTTGTTTAGTTCTCTCATACATTGTACCAGAAAGAGTAGAACATATTTAAACAAATAAAAAGTTGTGTTTTCTAGTTACTTTCATAAATGTTGTAGTAATAAAAAAATTTTGCATTCACTTACCTCTAATCAGAAGTTCAGTTTCTGCTCTTTTCTTGCCCATTGGAATTGTTTACGATGCATAAATATTTGCCGCCATCTTGAATAATTGCTTTTTTTTATCAGAAGTGTTCCATTTAGTTCCATTATTCGTTGATGGGATGCATCCACCCTTTTGATGCCATGGGAGGGTCCTTCACGAATTCTGTACCAACTATAATGAAAATTAACCGTTACATAATGGTAACACGTAGGAATTTTTAAATCCATTTGAAACAATTTTTTTATTTTTGCATAAATTTAAGTTTGTTGTAGAAATTTATAACAAGAAAAAAAAAAAATTAAAAATATTAAATGCAATATTTTTATGTAAGAATTTATTTTCAAAATTTTGGCTTGGGACATCAGTTTTATTTCACAATCAAATCATTTTAGTTTAGTGAAACCAATAATGCTATTTAACGTCTTATATTAAGTAGATCAATTTAGCACTTTTTTTAAATTTTATTTATAAGTCGAGTATTTTTTTTTAATATAGTTTAGTTTTCATTCTGATTTAATTTGCTTTTAAATTTTTATAGAATACTAAATTCGTGTTAAAAATCCGATATAAATAAAATTTTAAGTAGCATTTAAGATGAATATCTTTTAATTATTATTTCAATTTTGAATAATTTAAAAACATGTAATCTGAGAATACAAAGATTCGAATATTTTAATTTCTTGGAAAAAAAAAACTTATTACTTTCATACTTGCTCTTTCATTCTAATTATGGAAACATTTAAGAAAATGACTATTATTTTTGATTAAAATAACCTTTTTTTTCTCGAGACATCATTTAATTTGAAAAATGCAATTTTAATCAATTTTTTTTTTTTTTTTTTTTTTTTTTTAATTTTTAATTGAACTTCAAACCAGAATACACAAAATAGTTTAAATAATATTATCAATGTTTTACAAATTTTTATTTCAAATTGGTTATTCTTATAGATTCAAATAAATATAAATTACAGAAAATCATTCAAACCCATTATTTAATATGAAGTCATACATTTTTAAATTCGAAAGTTACTGCTTACAATAAATTTTGAATTTGTAATCACCAAACGCATTATTTAATTTCCAGATTTAAATTAAAATGGTAAAATGTATTTGAACTGGTGTTAAACAAACATATTTCTCGAAAAAATTGCTTTGCAGCTAAATTTGTTTACTTGGTAAGGAACTATTAAATTGTCAATGGTTGAAAGCTAGAGCTGGTATTTATTTCGACTCCGCCCACTCCCTTTACGAAGTAATTGATTGCGTGTAAAACAGGGCACAAGTACACCATCTCCCTCCCTTTATTTGAGCTGGACCAATTAGTTAATAGTATTTCTGGAATGAACTTGGATTTTGACCTTAGCATTTAAATTTTAGAGTTATGAAAGTTGGTAAGATTTTTTTAAATGCTCAATCGTATGAGTATTTTTTGAGACGGATTGAAATTTTGAAGAACTAAAAATTCAATTAAAATAATAAATATTAAAAAACTTATGGTGGTGTATAGCTAAGATAATGTCCTTATTATATAAGAACTATTGATATTTTTATATAATAAAGTTACTAATAACTGGAAAGTAAAGGAAAATAAAATAACATGTAAAGTAGGACACAAGTACACCATCACCCCTCCCCTTTACTGGAGCTGGACCAATTAGTTATTTACTTATGGAATGAATTGCGATTTTTAATCTTAACATTTAGATTTTAGAGTCAACTTTTTAAATACCCAGTGATATGAGTATTTTTTTAAATGGATTTAAATTTTAAGGAACTATCAATCAATTAAAATAATAACCAATAAACACTTATGGCGGTGCTCCTCTGAAATAATGAATCACCCTATTAGACTAAAACTGTTGATGTTTTTTATGTAATAAAATTACTAATAACAGGAAATTAAAGAAAAAAATATTAGCAATATAATTTATGTAAATTGTATATTTGTCTATAGTAAATTTTATATTTGTCTAATGTAAATTGTATATTTGTCTAGTGTAAACTGTATATTTGTCTATTGTAAATTATATAATTGTCCATTGTAAATTGTATATTTGTCTATTGTAAATTGTATATTTATCTATTTTATTAAGAATTTTATACCCCGAATTTCAAATACTGTTGATATTTTTATTCCAACAAAATTATTATGTATATATATATATATATATATATATATATATAATAAAAATAATGTTATAATAATGTTAATAACATAATATAATATTAATAAAATCAGCTTTAATTTTTTGCTATAGCAAAGTAAAAGCTGATTTTATTAATATTTAATAAAAATAAAGAATGCATTGAAAGGGGCTGAAAATCCAGAAATAGAAGAGAATATAAAAAAAAAGATTTACTTATAAAAATGGAATTCGAATGATTCACAGTAACTATTTCGATTTTTACTATGCATTTGTGTTTTTCGTTGTATTTTATCACCTAGCGTTCCTTAACTACGATTTAACTTGTTTTTGTTTTTTGTTATTTGCTATGATTACATAGCAGCTGACCATTAAAAACATATTAATATTTATTTAATGATAAAAATGTGTTCAATAACTTGCTCCAAGACATAGTTTTCGCAAAAACAATATCAAAAGACTAGTCGTATGTCATTATTATGCTTTATGTTGTAGTCGACTCACATTCGTCAGCGATCCTGTCATTAGATATTAATAATGTCTAAAAATAATTTGTTTCAACGATTGACAGTCACGTTTTGACGTTAACTTTAATATTCATGCTGGTAATTATTTTTTTAACGTTGAAACTCAAAACCGAGGAAACAAGAATGAATATTTAATGCATCCGCTATTTAAAATTATCGATGCGTTTCGCTTAGTTCTCTGTTATTTATTTAATTACTACCATGCACAATTTTTTGGAGTTTATGAATTATTTAATACATTAAAGCATTAGATAACAATCGCCGCATAATGCGTTAAGAATAATTGGATGCAATGATTTTGATGCTGGGAAAACAATATAAAAGCCCTAATAAATTAGTAAAGTTTTGTATTAATATTTCAACAAAGCATTTTAAATTAGATATCAATTGTTATACACGTATGAAGTGATAAAATAAAGATTAAAGTAGATTTTTATCAAGTGTAATCCTTTCGTTATTTTAACACCAAAAAATATATTGACAGTTTTCCAAGAAAAACGTTTTTATCTTTATTGAAAAAAAAATTTTTTTTATATATGACATAAGCAATTAATATTTCAACAAAGCAGTTTAAATTATATATCAATTGTTAAACATGTATGAAGTGATAAAATAAAGATTAAAGTACTGTTTTTTATCAAATGTAATCCTTTCGTTATTTGAACATTAAAGGAAAATATTGATAGTAAGAAAAAAACGTTTTATCTTTATTGAAAGAAAAAGTTTTTAAAGGATATAAGCAATTTAATCAAAATTTTTATATACGCTTTTTATTATGTGGCCTAATAGTTTAGAAGTATTAATTTTTTAATGTAATTGTAGTTGTACAAACAATTAACATTCGTAGCGATGTATAGGTTCGTGTCCAATATAACTTTATAGTATTCACTAAAAATAATTAAATGGAAAGTAGGTTTTTATAAGTTTTAGTGAAACACATGAACAGAAAATATTAACAGTTTCTGAGGAATGAAGTTTTATCTAGGAAAATTTTTTTTTTAGGAAATATTTTTTTTTTTGTTGGACAATTAATTTAACAAAGGGTTAAAAACTATAACCAACATATCAATAATATCATTTTAAAAATATTTACTTAAAAGTATGTTTTCATTACACATGATCTTTTATAAATATTATTCAATTAGTATATGCAAAAAATTAAATTTATTTAAAAAAAAAATGCAAATCAAATGCATGCACTTGCAAATGCGCCTAGTATAAGACAATTAAAAGTGTTATATATAAACGCTAAAAAATCTGTTTAAATAACAGTTTATAAGCAAAAACTAAATTATTGTTTTATAAAAACCCTTATTAGACCCATTTTGGTCTATGACTCTGATATTTGGACTTTGACAAGATGTGATGAAGCCCATTTGGGTATATTTGAGAGGAAGAGTTTAAAGGCTATTCTCGGAGGTGTTAGGGAAATTGATTGTTGGAGAAGGCGGTACAACGTAGAAGTATATAAATGCTATAAAGATTCAGCTATTATAAAATTTATAAAGATCAATAGATTAAAGTGGGCTGCTCATGTATTTAGAACGAATGATTTAAACCCTGTAAAAAGACTTGTTTTGGCAAAACCACAGGGACAAAGAGGAAGAGGGCGACACAAGTTGCGATGGAAAGGTACACTTGAAAAATTTTGCTCTACTAAACGTTAAGAATTGGAAGACAAGTGTCGCCCAGAGGAATGCATGGAAATCTCTTCAAAGGAAAGCCTTAGGCCCATTCTGGGCTGTCGTGCTATTGATTATGATGATATAAGAAACGATATTATGAAGAAACTTGTTTTTCCTCATAAAAGCTACACAAAATATCTACAATAAAAACAATAAATTTTTACTCTATATATATTTATATTAGCAAAGATCCGTCTCCTTCTTGATGAACTTCCTTGACAAAGTAAACATAATTCCGTTTCCTCTAAGCAATAAACATTTTACTGAAACCCCCTGTCAACTGAATCTTAAATGTTATTTGGAAAGCAGCGTACAAATTTACTGGAACACCAGACTTAGTGGGTTTACGAAAAGGATTATAAATATAAAAGTCCCTCACATATAAAGATCAGTTTCAACTATGAAGGGATTTGGCCAGCAGGGGTTTAACAGTCGGGGTAACTTCCTTTTTGTAGTTCGCGTCATCGTGGCAGGGAGAAAGCACTGTCTCTTCTCAAGGGTTTTCTTTCATCTTTCGGTTTACTCTGCAATTTATTTTACCACCTGTTTCTTTTCTTCTTTACGTTTATTCTATTTTTCTCTTCATTTACATCATTATTTATCATTCCTGGAAATTCCGTGCTCTTTTGATTATTGGTTGGATTCCATCATTAGAATCCTTCCAGAAGAATTTTGGCTCGATCGTTGGCTAAGGGAGGTTTTGACACCTGATACAGTTCACGTAGAGCGGAATGTTTTTTTTGGAGGTAAAGAATTGTTTTATCACGAACAAGAAGCCATCTGGAGAATCTTTGGATGGCACTCCTACGCCCCATAAATATTTTCTCCTTCCACTTCTGGCAAATATCCATCGCCATGCATATGATATCTATCAGGTTCTTTTTGCATATGAACACCCCTTTTTAGGTGTAACATAATCTAGGACCAGCTACAACCGCTAATAAATAAATTTTTATCTCGCAACAGCTAAGCGCTTTTAAACTGGACATTGCCAATTAATAATCGCGTCTTTAAAAAATTATTTCTTCCTGTACTATAGACGAAAAACAATCCATAAGCCAGCTGTTTTTATCGATTTGCAACTACCGAAAGGGCTCTGCCTGCGATTTTTTTTTTAAGTGACATCTCATTCATCGAGGGGGGGAAACCAATTCAAACCAAGTGTATGAGATATAGAAATTAATAACAATTGCGCATTAAAAACTAAATGTTTATAACATGAAATTGCTCATTGAAATATAAAATATGCACACATACATATAGGTATAAAGCGTGTTTAAATGCACGTTGGGATAACATTACGTTAGTCAATGTTCAACACGATAGACTGCTATACTGAATATCGGTATGATTAATCATTGTTTTAATCACTAATTCATAGCTTTAATCGGCTTATAAATCAACATATTGAGGAAAGAGGTTAATACTTTCCTGCTCTCTTCAATGGAAGGACCTGCTGGCTTACCAATGTATCACGCAAATCCCTTACATACACATCTTTCAACACTGATTCATTTATTTGGTTTCGAACTCACCAAAACTACCTAAAAAATCAAGCAACCTGATGGCCAACTGGCTAGCGCCTTTGATTACTACAGGCCTCAGGTTCGAATTTTGACGGTGGCATGGATGTTTGTTAGTGGTTCGGAAACCCCCTTAAACTGTAGGTCCGCTCTAAATAGCCTGAAGTATGCAAAAAATTACCATAGAGAGACAAACCAAGCTAATAAAAAATTCAACTCCCTGACTACCATGACAATCTGGCTTAGAATGTTTATTAAACAATAAAATCTATAAAACTGTACAATAAATGGAGCGAATAATGAATTTACAACAGTGCAAATTTCAGAAGAACAATAATGGAATAGTTAATAATAAAAAGTCTTATTTGAATGTTGATGCACTAAATTATTTATCTAATTATTTTACTTTTTATGTCTAGCAATCTTCATAAACTAAAAAGATTTAATTCTTCGGTTTCCTAATTTAATGAAAAAAATTTGAATTTCTCCTGAATAAAAAATATTTTGTAACAAATGTCTTGTCAATGTGTAACGATTAAACCTCTACGGTCTAATTATTTTGCTTAATTACTCAAACTAATTAACATGCACTTCAACACCAAAAAAATGTTCTTGATTAATTTATTCTAAATAACAAACAGCTTAACTGAATGCAAATATTCAACTTCGTTGGAAAAAAAAAAAAAAAAAAAAATATATAAGCTTGGCATTTTTGAGTTAACATGGGCTTTAGTAATCTTCTGCTAAACTGATTTTCGTGAGACACTTTATTGCAAACGTACTTATAGGAAGAGTGGTTTAATTTAATTGGCCAGACGGCTGATCTTCTAAAAATGTTTTGCATTTTATTTACCATCAGAATTATAAATACCGATATTTAGGTATTATAAGCATTTATATTTCATCCTATTTTTTTATTTTCTGAATAAAAAGTGATTGGGAAGGTATTAAAAAATTAATTACTTATAAAACATGCGGTATGACTTACACGTAACGTCTTCGTAATGAGACAAATGGCGAAAATAACCAATTGGGAATAATCCTCTGAAGACTTTTCAAAGTATATTTTAAAATGAAAAAGAACAAAAAATTTCTTAAGTAAAGTGAGTTACTTGCGGAAAGTTAATTTCCTACTAGCTTAATTATCCCTCCCCGTTGCTGGCTACGAAAATTTTGCAAAAGGGATGGTAGGTAGGGGTGGAGCTGCGTGGGTGAAAAGGAATCGAGCTAGTTTCAAGCTTGGCTGAAGCGAATTTCCGTAATTAACGGTTTAAGGAAAAGAGTTTTAAAGCCTTTGACGCTATACCCAATTTTCTGATGGATCAAATCCGGTAATCGATGGCCACAGAATGAGACGGTTAGTTACGTGCTAAAGTTTCCCATTAAAAAGAAAATGAAATGGAAACTCTGCATGAAATGATGCCCATGTATGAGGAGAATGAATGGGTACAGTAAATGCACCAAAATGCCTCGCGGCCAAATTTTGCATTATTTGTCGTCCGTTTCATAATCCTGCTTCAGATTACACAAAGGGGTTTCGAAATTATTTTTAGTAATACGATTCCGGCGAAGTGGTTGTTGGTAGTAAATTATAGTTATGCAAACTATAGCAAATGAAATTATACTTAGCTGAATTGGTGATTTTATAACCACAACCAAAATTAAGTTTCAACGAACAATAACACAAAAGTGCCTCGGGTTTGCCGAAAGTTAATTATAGATGTTAGCACATTTCCTTTTGCATGAAATGGCTCGACTATTATTTTTAGAAATCTGATTCCTAGGATGTTGGTAATGTCTCATAGACCGTTAAATAAATAAAGTGCTGTTTAATAGAATGGTAGTTTTATATCTAAGTAATACGAGAGTTCAATTAATAAGAATTGCTAAAACCTAAAAGGTTATAGTAATTTACTTAAATAAATTATATTTAGTATTTCATATTCTGAGTTAAATAAATTATATTTATTATTTCATTTCTTATTGTACATATTAATTTTTTTTTTTTTTTTATATTTGAATACTTCAAAAAATTCAGTCATAGTTTTCATAAAAAAATGCAAATTATATAAAGAAAAACCCAATTACAAGTAAGTTGACAACAAAATATTTCATGCAAAAACAATTTGAATACATCACTTAAACGAAGTGATACATTATTTTTTTGTTTTAGAGAATATTTCAATGAATATTAAAAAAGTTGCTTTAAGATTTTCCAAATTGGTAAAGTCGTATTTCTATTTCACTGAATAATAAAAAATAATAATAATAACAAAACCCACTTTGCTAATGAATTTCTGTGAGTCTCACTTATGTTAAAACTTTTAAGAATTTAAATGGTTCGACTATCTGATTAGAAATCTGATTTCAGAGGAATAGCTGGTATTATCTCATAGACAGTTATCTAAATAAAGTTCTGTTTGATAGAATGTAAGTTTTTATATCTAAGTAATATGTGAAATTCAATTAACAAGAATTACTAAAAACTTATAGAGTTAAGTAAATTATATTTATTACCTCATTTCTTGTTGTACATACTGATAATTTTTTATGTTTAAATACTCTAAAAATGTCAATAATAGATTTTGTAAAAATGCAAATTATATAAAAAACAATTAAATTAAGTTTGAAACCTGTTATCATGGAAATGTTTCAGGTATAAAATGATTTAAATAAATCTCTTAAACAAAATGATAGATTATTTTTAAATAGTATTAGTATTATTATTAAACATATGCCTTAATTTTCAGCAAATTAGTATTGTCATATTTCTGTTTCAAAACTTTCTTGTAATGAATTTGTCATAGTCTCACTATGCTAAAACTTCTCTAAGAATTTAAACGGCTCGTCTATTATTTTTAGAAATATGGTTCCAGAGAAAAAAGTTGGTAATATTTCATTGACAGTTAAGTTCTGTTTGATAGAATGGTAGTTTTACATCTAAGTAATCTGAGAAGTTTATTTAATAAGAATTACTAAGATATAAAAGAATATAGTAATTTACTTAAAGAGTTAAGTAAATTTTATTTATTACCTCGTTTATTATTCTTTGCATATTGATAAATTTTATATTTCAAAAACTCAATAAAAAATATTCTTTTCTCAAAATACTCATTTGTAAAAATTGAAATTATATATAAAAACAGTTTAATTAAGTTTGAAGCTTGTTAAAACAAAAAATGTTTAGGTATTAAATGATTTAAATAAATCCCTTAAACAAAATAATATATTATTTTTTAGGTTTAGAGAATATTAATATTATTATTAAAAAGGTGACTTAATTGTCTCCAAATTGGTATAGTAATGTTTCTGTTTTTCCTTCAATTTAAAAAACAAAACTTTTTAATTTATGTCATAGTCTCACTTATGTTAAAACTTTCATAAGAATTTAAATGGCTCAACTATTATTTTTAAAAATATGATTCCTGAGAAATAGTTGGTAATATCTCATAGACAGTTAAGTAAATAAAGTTATGCTTGATAGAATGATAGTTTTTGTATCTAAGTAATTTGAGAAGTTCAATTAATAAGAATTAGTAAAACTTATATAACGAGATTATAGTAATTTACTTAAATAAAGTGAGTTAAGTAAATTAAATTTATTATCTCATTTCTTATGTACATACTGATAGTTCAAAAAAAACCAATAATTGATTTTGTAAAAATGCAAATTATATATAAAAAAAAAGAATTATATTAAGTTTGAAGCCTGTTAATACAAAAATGTTTTAGGTTTAAAATGACTTAAATAAATCTCTTAAACAAGATGATATATTCATTTTAGTTATAGAGAATATTGATAACATTATTAAAAAATGCATTAATTTTCTCCAAATTTTCATAGTCGTATTTATGTTATAGTAATTTACTTAGTTAAGTAAATTATATTTATTATTTCTTGTTGTACATATATGATAATTTTTTATATTTGTATACTTCGAAAAAGTCAATAATGTTTTTGTTTAAAAAGTAATAATAAAAATAAATAAAAAAAATTTGAAGCCTGTTAACTCAAAAATAAAGGTATAAAATGATTTAAATAAATCTCTTAAACAAAAAGACAGATTATTTTTAATTTTGGAGAATATTAATATTATTAGTAAAAATATACCTTAATTTTCTCCAAATTGGTGTAGTTTCATTTCTGTTTTCATTCAATTAAAAAAAAAAACATTCTTCTAATGAATATCTGTGATAGTCTCACTTATATTAAAACATTTTTAAGAAATCAACATTTAAAATTGAAATTTATTGATCCAAGTGAAAAATAATTGTATAATATAATGATTATTAATAATATACTGTAAAAATTACTATTATAAAAATGAAAAAAATTATTTTAAAAGCAATGACGTACATTTAACACAAAACTATCATTAAGGTGAAAAGCGGATAATGGTATACTAAAGGCTATATTGATAAAGGTATATTACCAATTAAAGAATATTGATAATGATATGCTACTACCAATGAAATTCCGTAGTTAATTGTAACAAGCAGCAAAATTTCATATTCCACATCCCCAAGGGTTTTTTATTCTCTTTTCAGACATGTGATATTTTACAGTAACTATTGAAAATTGATTTTAAGGTTGAAACAAAAAAATTCGAATTTCTTTTTTAATGTATAGGATACCAGATAGCGTTTTTTTTTTAAACGATGAACGATATATGATTTAGCAAAAGCGATAACATCAATTGCATAAGAAAATGCCCTATATAAATTTTAAATAATATGAATTACTTCATTTCTTATTTTACTTAAAATTTTTCTTAAAGTAAATCACAATTAATTATTATACTAAACTTTAGAAAAGTATGTTTCGTATGCATTTATTTGAAACAAATTTTATTTAATTTTAAATCATATAATTTTATAAATAAATATATATTTCTTTTCAATGGCGGGTACAAAAGAACAACTGCAGCCATACAGATCAAAAACAAACAGAACAGAATGAAACAATATAAAATAGCGAATGAAAAACAAAAAGAAAAGTCTATGAACTCATTCGGTTCCTAGCCTCCCAATATCGCTCCCACAAAGATGAGGCAGAGAGAGATCTGGACAGTGTTGAAAGTGAGCACAATCCATAATTTCCGGAAGATTACAAAGCCTGCAGCAAGGATCTTCAAGAACATTTAAGCGGTGTAAATGCCTAGCAAGACAATCGTGGCCAATTGTAAGACGAAACTCCTCAACTGCCTTCATCCTAGGCCAGTCAGAAAGATTTGAAATAATGTTTCACCAAACACCTTGGCAATTTGTCTCCAAAAGCTCTTTATCTAGGTTGTTCTTGAGGGTTGATTAATAAATAATCTGCAGAGAATCATGGCCAATTGGCTAGTGCATTGGCCTTTGTTACCACAGCTTCAGTGTCTGAATGACGGTGATGACATGGATGTTTGTTAGTGGTTCGTTAAGCTGTAGGTTCCAGTCCACTTAGCCTAAAGTGTGCACAAAATGACCTTACAAAGACAAACCAAACCAAGTTATTGACAATCTTACATTGTTGACATGGAAAGTTTCCTCATCAAAAGTTTGAATGATAGCTGACCCTTTTTTTTGCCAGTAGGTCAGATTTTTCGTTACCCTCTGTGCCGCAGTGAGCTGGTACCCGCTGCTGTAGGGAAATAGTCTTATTTGGGCAAGACGAAGAGACCATACCAGATTATTGGCTCTTAATATAAATAAATGTTAAAAACAACATTATTAAAAGATATACAATCTAATACTTATTAAATAAAAACAACGAAATAAAGTTTCTGCAGCTTAAGAACATTTCTTTTAAAATATAAATGTTAAAGACTTCACGTTAAGATTTTTAATTAATAAAGCAAATACGATTTAAAATAGCTTCAAGTACATTTATGCAGTGTAAACGTCTTGCAAGGTAATCATGGTCAATTACAAGATGAAACTCTGCAACTACCTTCATCCTAGGGTAGTCTAGGAAGATTTGAAATACTGTTCCACCAAGACTTTAGGAATTTTGCTCCAAAAGATCATTATCTAGGTTGCTATTAGGGTTTATTTAATGAATAATCTTACATTGTTGAAAGAGACTTCATCATGAACAGTTTAAATGATCATGACCCTTTTTTTAGCCCAGTAGGTCAGCTTTTTCGTTATCCTCTGTGCCGCAATGGGCTGGTATCCCCTTCAGGCAAATAGTTTTTATTTTGGCCAGACAGAGATCTCATAATAGATTGGCAGTTCTTAATATAAATAAATGTTAAAAACAAACATTATTAAAAAGATATACAATCTAATACTTATTAAATAAACAACAACGAAATAAAATTTCTGCAGCTTAAGAACATTTTCTTTTAAAATATAAATGTTAAAGACTTCACGTTAAGATTTTAATTAATAAAGCAAATACGATTGCTAAAAACCATTAATTTACCGAAATATGATTAAACGAAATTTTAAAACAATGAGAAAAGTATGTGAAAAGTAAATGCTACAAAAAGATAAAAATTGAAATGATAAAATTGTATTCTCTTACCTTCATTATTTTAACACTTAAATGCACATATTTCAGAATGAATGAATATCACTTATTACTTTTTTTTAATTAACAAAACTGCATATTTTTCGATCGTCTTCGTTTCTATGCGTTCACGGAAACGCTGGATAAAAATTGCAATTCTCTCTCGCACAGACGATTAAAAGGAGAAGTTTCCGTTAATTACGCTGCCGAAATCGATCGCATAATGCCGAATTCCATTGCCACAGCCAAAGCGACAGAAAAATATTCATTTTAAGAAAATTTATAAACATAAAAGGATTAAAGAAATGAGATGATAAACGAGTTGAAAATGAGTTTCTCCCCTTTTTTTTTTAGTTTCGCGGAACGGAGAAATTATAGAACCTTGTTTACCATGCGAATTGGATTGGGAAATTATTCTTTATTTCAAAATATTTTACTCTTAAGAAGAATCATTTTCTTTTTTTGTTTTAGAGACTCCGTTCATGGAATAGATGGCAATATATATATATGAATAGATAAAAATATATATATATATGAATAGGATGGCAATAGATAGAGTAAGGGCAGAATAGGATAGATGGCAATATATATATATATATATATGTAACAAACATAACAAATATAATAAATTTCACATGTAACAAATATAACAAATTTAAATGTTAAAAGCTTAAATAAATTAACTAATCCCCATGATTTAAATTTCTGATGCATTATAGTGCTTCTCGGATGTAACAAAATCGAATTTTCTGTCTGTGGAACAAGAAATTATTATAGAACCATTGTTACCATCTGAATTAATTGTGAACATTCTTTGATTTTAAATCTTTTGCTGGCAAGAAAAATTGTTTTCTTTTAAAAGACTCCGGTTCATGACATA